>SJOL01002222.1:123180-133973 GCA_004794785.1 Opisthorchis felineus | reverse complement strand
TGATGTAGTTGAAACTTCGCACTCGCTTAAGTGAAGCGAGCAGCCACCGCCGGCGTTTGATTGCATCGAAGGAATCCAAGAGCGAGATGGCTTGAACTGGAGATCGAACTAGCACTTTGCATACACCAGTTCAACGTTTACCCTGCCTCACTGACCCGTTCAATTTTCAAGCTGTTACGCTGGATGACGCATCGCGCACACCTTTTGGATTTCAGTCTAATTAGTGATGTCAGCGAGGTTGAAGAGTGCGAAAATAATGGATACACCTATTTCCAGCCGCATCAACTTAGTGAGCTGAAATCTGGGCCTGAAGAGAATTCTAATGGCTATGTAAATTCATCTCCGTGCGTGTCGGATGTATCTGATTCTTCATCCAAACAGGTAGGATTCTTCAGAATACGTGATCTATGACTGTTTTAGGTCAGGTTCGAGGAAGCTACTTGGCGGTCCTCATCACAGAGGCAATTGCCCGATACATTTCCCCTGGGCCTCGGTCAGTCAGACAAAGCACCATTCCCTGTTCTCGGCTGTCCTGCGTTTAACTTGAACGACAAGGCTGTGGATTTAGATGGTCTTCAAGTAAAGTTTCAACGCAATGCGGGCATCTTCCATGCGCCAGTAAAGCACCAGCCGGATGTGTTTCGCGATGTATCAGGGGATGATCGTGTGGATAATTATGTACAGCGATCGACTTCTGAGAGTGCAGCGTCGTGCATCAATACGTCAGAAAGCATCCAGTCCAAGCATTATATTGAAAAATTTACACCCAAACACAATGTCAGTGTGACACCAGCTCCCTCGGAAGATTGTTTTCCGCGTACCTTGGCCACTCACCCATCCCCAACTGACTGCATTAGTGTCCCATCTGGAACCGAGAAAAACAGGGAATGTGTCATGAGTCCAAGCATGCACTCGCGTACTGGCCCAGAAAGATCACCTCAAGTGGATGAAACCACCAGAACATTCGTCCAAACTACAACTTCACCTCCAGGAGCAATCGTCAACATCCCTCTGAGTGATGTACGGGATAAATGTGACTGGTCCAAGCCGAGTTTACACACGGCGAAGCTCCTAATTCACCAAATAAACAAGCTAACTGAAAGATTGAATAAGGAATCTCTATCGGTGAGTTTGATGTAGTTTTCCAGTCGCCACCCGCAGTGTTATCTAATGCATACGCTCTAGAAATTTTCTACCGGTCTTTTTTGAAATAGCTATTTGTAACATTTTCACCGAGTATGTCTGACTCATTTTACTGTCAATAACATTCTGCCCAGATATAGCTGTAATGTAGCCAATAGCGCTCGTGCATCAGGGTTATCGCCCTCACTGCGTACCCCTCACTTCTTGCCCTGCTAGACAGACAGATCCGCTTACCATCCATAGGCTGATTGTTCCATGGCCTCGAACGCGTGACTATCATTGGTTTAGTCTCCTTATGCTCGATAAACAAAGGTGTAGCAGGTGGAACCCCTGCACTTTTGTGCACGGTTTTTGAGCTAAAAAACATGCTGAGCTGGACCGATGCATCCTCTGTCAGCGCAACCAAGCTTGATTCTGATGAATCAATCAAAATGCGCGAAATTGACGATTGGGATCACAGTCGAAAAGACCCACTCCGGTGTTTCGCTCTTGTTCCAAATCTTCAGCCCGCTTACCAGGGCTTCACCACCTTTAGAAGTATGGATGGATGTAGAAAAAGCTGGGCGTTATGGCGACGTGCTGTTCGCTTAGCTCTTTGACCCGCTGATCTATACTTTGGAGCTGGGGGTCAATTTGACACACTCAGAGGTCTTCATACCAGGTTGGTCAGTGAATAGAGCTCTAACGAATGCAAACTCCTGTCCTTCAGGTTGGGGTCGGAATAGACACGGTGATTTGTTCCTAAAAAACCTAAGCTACTATGGTAGTGTGCCAGTAAATATTTTTCTCCACCCGCTACCTTGCGGTCAGGCTTTTGGGCCGAAGGATGTGGCTGAGGACATCAATTTTCCTCTCCAGATGTGGGTGACTTAACAGTATCCCACCCCGCGTAGAACCATGAACGCCGCAGCTAAAAATATCATGCCACTCAGCCGTCCCGTAGTGTCACCACCCTGGTCCCCTTACCCGCTGAATACAACAAAACGGGTAAGCAAAAACATGCTATTGTCGACGCCTCCGTTCTTACATTTTCACGTATTTCCTCATCTATCCTACCCAACTTCAGTGTGGGTATTCACTCTGCAGGTCCCAGCAGCAGAACTGGCTGCTTTCCATGCGCTCAGCTGCAGCTTGTGCGCGTCCGTCCTCAGTAGCAACCCTAAAGACCTCGAAGTCTGTTTTCAAAACCCTAAAGCTTACCTGCTTAGCTATCTCTAATGTTCGCACAATGAAGCAAGCAGGACAACGAGCGGCTCTTGCTCGTTCGCTGGATTCCCCCTGTATTGATATGTGCTATCTGTCATGAACACGAATCATGACGTAAACACTAGTCAATCAATTCAATTTATCAGCTATAAACCGTGTACCATAGGTACATTGGTTCCAGCTGCTACAGTTTCGATCACTGGAAACGGGAATGTGGAACGTACAACCAGGCCTTGGAGGCGAAGGCATGTTCAGTTTGTAATTGAACTGTAAATGAACTGTAATTGAACTGACTGCCCTTCGCTCTCTTTCAGCTTCCGGCTGCGTACTTCTGGTGACGCACAGGCCGCTGCAGCTGAATATGCCGGGGTGGGTGTTGTGCTAAACGATCGAGTGGAGACGTTTCTGCGTGATTGTATGCCCATTGGTAGTAGCATGTACGCGGTTCATTTGGCAACGTCTGAAAGAATTTCTAGAAAGAGGTCTGTCGCTCTCCGTTTACTGTATTTACTTACGCCCCGACGGACTGTAGCTTTGGATCAGCCGAAGAGAGTTTCTATGGCGCTCTAGACATTCTTTTACAACGTTGTGGTTGCCGGTGACGCGAGCGCCCCCGTAGGTAGACTTAGCACTTCTGAGGTCCATTTGGCTGATACTCTTGGGTTGGACACTGGACTCACTTACAACGAAAGATGCTTGCTGCAGATGTGTGCTGATCACAGACTATTCTTTTACAATACCCATTTCTGGAGCAGCAGGAATCGTTTGACTGCATGGTACCCACCAATGAACCACCCCCGGAACCAAATAGACCACACTGCTATTAGTTAATGGTGGTGAGCGTCGATCACTGCCCTCAGCTCTTTCTGGACTACCTGCGTGGGTTCCGACTATGCACTTGTTGATCGCTACTTTTCATTGCGTTTTTGAAGTCACCGCTGTGACTGCGAAGCGTGACTCATAAAGATCAAGCGAGATTTCAACCACACTTCACATTCGTCAGGTGTTAGAGCAACACCATATGTACAGATGACCCACAGTCTTCTTGTTCCTTGATTTCAAGGGTGTTTTTGGTTCTGTTGGCCGGTCAGTGCTCCTGACTACGCTTTCTCGACAGGGGATACCAGAGAAGTTGGTGAACAAAATCCGTTCCTCATACTCACGTACTTTCGGGCGTGTGGGTATATGGTGAGCTCTCCACGAACTTCCTTACAAAAGGTGGTGTACGCGAAGGATGTCCGCTCTCCATTCTTGTCCAGCTTCGTCATCGATTAGGCGGACGCTGGAAAATCTTCAAATCGCTGTTGGCTGAAACCTTGTTGATCTTAAATACGTGGATGACCAAGCACAAGCACTGTTGAATAAACTGACTGCCATTATAGCATCTTTTTGCGTGCACCTTGCACCTACAAAATACAACGTCGTGTTTCAGAACGCGCATCCTCTGAACATCTCCCTTGCAACTCGAGGGGAATACTGGTGGTTTTGGAAAATTCCACGAACATCGGTAGTTGTAATACCTTTAACGGAAGTGTGTTTGACGAACTCAGTACACGAATCTCAGAGACCCGAATCACGTTTGCCAATATGCGTCACTTGTGGCATAAATATGCATGCATATCACGATCGTGTGTACCAAGTAACGCGGTAATGAGAAAACGGATATTTGGTTGTGCAGCAGGTACGTGAGCAGCGGAAAACATCCATCACTATCAGCTGCGGTGTCAGGGCCGTGCACTACTCATGCCTAAACATCATCTACTGGGACGAGTAATGTTCTCCTTCAAAATGGCGCAAACTGCGAGGTGGGCAACGTGTGACTTGGCAAAGGGATTACGAAAAATTTGTGTTTTCGGTGCTTCCCGCCTTCGTTAATGGAGTCTGCATGATGCCCCCTGCGCTTGGCTAGAGACGTTGCAATAAATAGTGGTTAATCGACGTCGGTGGCGTCCGTGCTGTCAGTTTCCGGATTGTCTGATTGAGCGCTTGGAGGTGTAGTCACTTCAGATTACTTGCAGTAGGTCAGCACTTGGTCCCACCTTCATTCACGCATTTATGTTCCCTCACTTTAAATCGCTAAGTATGATTAGGTAAATTAGCGAAATACACTCATTTGCAAACAAATTTGCCTTTTCGAGAGACTCACCTGGAACCCAGCTGAATCTCTCGTTTGTGATGTTTCCATGCAACTGAATGTGCTCCACCAGGCCGCCTCATGTTCCAGTTGCTACCAAACCAAATTGATTTGCAAATGAGTGTATTTCTTGTAAACAGTCCAATTTGGGTTCAAGTAGAACATAAGGTTGACGAAAACTCGGGGACTGCGCCTACCTGATGAGCCCCAAGAAGGGCGAAACCGGTTGTGGGCTGTCAAGGAATTTTCAGCAACCTTATGAGTAGTAAATTATGATTAGGTAAACTTTATGATTGTACAACAGTGAAGCATCGGTTTCAACACTGATGTTACTGTCTTCGAAGATGATGGTGCGGGGTACAGACCATCCTGGCCGGTAGGAGGAATGGTATTTCGCGCTGGATTTCTGCTGGTGATTGCGGGCTGTTATGTTTGTTACACTTGGGCTCGTTGGGTTCTTCCAGAGGCTGTTTTGAAGGACGCCAGAGGAACTGTTCTTCAAAGTACTCAACCCACCGCTCTATATGATGATTCTGCGAATGAATCGCCATGCCATCTTCGCAAATCGTTTCGCTGGCACCCGTCATCTTTCGCCAGTTGATCGAATCAGCCGAAAGAGAGCGCGCTTGTTGCTTGCTTCAAAAGCCTTCTCGATCTCCTGCATCATCTCAATCCACCAGTGGTCCCCGTCATTCTTCAGGCCCTTGAGTATCTGGTGTCTGATGTTTCCGCCTGCACCATCGTGGTTACTGTTGCGAGAGTCGAGTAGTTACAGGTCGAGATTAGAAGGAAGGCAGAATAGAAGGGCGTAATGTACGCTTCAATCGTCTAATAACGATAGTAAATGAGCTGAAGATATAGATTGAAAATTACTAGTTAATGATGTATGAAAAGTATGGTTTACATAGTCATGACATTCCCCCCACCTTGGAATAAGTTGCACTTTTGTGGCAAACGAAAGTTTGTAGAAAAAATGAAAGCTGTGGTAGTTATGTGAAGTCGCTCACGCCTCTCTCTTGCACAGATTACATGGGTGAGTGCGCTGTTGTCATATAAGAATATCCAAGTGACTTCCTGGGTCTGCACTAGAATGGGATGATGAGGCATCGTTAATAGGCAAGATTTCAGTTTCTGAGCAATCAAGGTAGAGTGGTGGTGTTGGTTTAGGTTCCTCTTGTTCGGCGACCTGCACTGGTTCCAGTTCTGCATCGGAAGAACCGGATGTCATGCCGTTGCTTTTAGGAGCCCAGCGACGTAGGGATACGGTTTCGTGTTTGCCATTTGGACGAACTTTGTGGGCGTAATGTGGATTACAAGAGACGAGCTCCACTTTCTCTACCAAATGGTCATATTTAGAGGCTCTGTAGTTGCGTTTTAAAAGGGTCAGTCCAGGGACAGTAAGCCAGATAGGCAAGGAGACACCGGTGGCTGATCGGCGTGTGAACGGCAGGAAACGTTCAGGTGGGGTACAGTTGATACTAGTAAATAATGGGGGTTTGATAGTGGAGGGCATCAATAGGGGCAACCTACCAGCGTGTGGCAGGCAGTTTTCGTGATTTTAGGGCGAAGCAAATAGTCTTCCAAAAGGTACCATTAAGTCGTTCTACTTGACCATTACATTGTGGATGATAGGCAGCGATGTGACTAGTGGCAACGCCTTTATCGGACAAAAGCTGTTTGAGTTCAGTCGGCATGAACATAGAACCGCGATCTAAGTGAATATAAGCGGGCATACTTAACAGTGAAAACAGCTGACTCTTACAGCGAATTACAGTGGAAGAGGACATATCGGCGCAAGGATAAGCAAAAGGGAATCGAGAATACTTGTCAACGATTGTTAGGAGGTACTTGTTACGAGTGTTTGAAGGCAGTGGGTCTTTAAAGTCAATACTAAGGCGTTCATAAGGTTGTGTGGTTTTGATAAGCTGGCCACGCAAAGTGTCACAAAATTTCGGTTTGAGTCGCAGCATGTGGGACAGTTAGAGAGCACATGTCGGATATCACTGACTGAAAAACTGAATGACACAAAACGTGCAAATCTTGTGACCCCGAGATGGCGTAATATGTTGTGAAGCTGTTGACTTTTCTCTGTCTCAACAATGTTGGCACAAAGGTTACAATATAGGGCGTCGGTAATGCAGTTGTCTTATCCTGGTCTATAGACGATGTCGTAGTTGTACCCGGCCAGTTCGATTTTCCACCGTTTAATCTTCTGAGGAGACAGTGGCGACATTTGTGCATTGCCTGGACGGTAGCATATGCTTCTTTTTCGACGGCAGAATAGTTTTTCACGCTTGCGGAGAAAAAGGCGACCGCCCGGTTACCTGTCTAGGTTTAGGCAACCTGGCAGTATCCCTCGTGTTCTCCTCGGGTGGCATGGCAGCTAGGCACCGAAATGGTGTTACAACTGAACAATTTTTAATTGTTTTTTAGTTTCCAGTTATGAGCTTGTGGGACTGGTGAAGAAACGAGACTTCTGGAGCTTCCGATACCAATAAGAACTCGGACAGCAACGCCGTTGGCCAAAATATTTGTTGTAGTGTTAGACGGGCAGTTGTTTCGTCATGATCGACAACATGACATCGGTGTTCCCCATGAAGAGAGCTGCTTGAATTTCTCATCTCTGGTCCTCCTGGTTGTACCAAAGTATCGACCTGTGGGTTGCATCCGATAGTTGTCATTTAGGTTCCAATTCTCTTGAGTGACTTGTCAGTTTGTTCACGCCTTGCTGGGGTTGTTTCCATCGCCCGCAGTGTCTTCTATGTATGGTCCTATTTTTATCATCCGCAAACGACCCTTTTATATGAAGTAGTGAGTCCAACGGAGCGTACCGGGATATTATAATATTATTCGTTCAGCTGTAGCACCATTTCGGTGCCTAACTATCATGCCACCAGCAAGCACGTGGGCTGGAATACTGCCAGGTTGCCCAAGCCTAGACAGGGGAAGTCGAGAGTCAGAGGTCGGGTTAGAACCACGGACCTTCCGGTTAGTAAATTCGCGCTCCAACCACTGAGCCATCTCGCGCGCAAACCGTGCCGGCATAGCAGAGTGGCCACATCTCTTCGGTCAGTGGGGATGTAGGTTATCGGCGTGGGGCTGTAAATCGGTTGGGCACATATTTCTTACTGAATAATTTTGACAAGTGAAAGCCATGTGTAGCAGAAGTACCAAATAGGGAGGTGACAGTGGGACTTAAAAAGTAAGTTGGCGTGAAAAACGAAACTGTGCCTTATTGATTGTGGTTAGTTCCACTTGATGAAATGCATTGATATTGTGGACTAAGTTCAAGTCGAGGAGCGAGCAGTTGGGTCAACGGGAGTAGGACTGGAGTCCATAGAGTGTGTACGTTTGGTAATGGGACCGCGACGAGGAAGATTGGAGCATAACTGGACTGACTACTTGAGTTGGCTGTAGTTACTTTCAGTGAGTGTCACCAATGAATATTTTCTAGATCGGCGTTTAGTTTGCTAACTGACCACACTGACCCAAGGTGAGAAAGCTGAGGCCTATAAATATAGTGGGCTATATCGTTTGCAAAAGCCCTAATGATCCAAAACGTGACACCTACTCAAGTACCGAGGCAAGCTTGATGAAAGAATTCACTCTCACAAGATGAGCTAGATACAAATTCTTGAAGTGAAGTTTACTTCAGTAGAGCCAACTGACGATGTATATGACTGTCATCACTTTTGACATAATGGATATCAAACTACCCTCTCGCTAGTCTTCGAAATCAAAGTATGCACCCATTTTTTAAGGAGCGTTTGACGTAGAGTACATCAGTTCTTGGCCATAGTTCTCAGAATGTAGGTCTCTTTCACGCCATGTTTCTGTTGGTTTCCCTTCTGTTCAACCCGAAGTCGTTATGGTAGTTTGGATTATGCTGTTCTGCTGCCTAAAGAATGCCCACAAATGTAGAGTTTTTTGAATCTCCCGAATCTCCCGTCTTAAAATGATTTGTCTGGCCGAAGGTACGTTGTTCTTAGAGAGAATGGTTTCAAAAAGGGAATAAGTTGACCATCCAGGTTGCAAAGCATTCTATTTGACACATATGCTGTGAAGTGTCTACAGCTCGATTGATCACTTGGTCGGCCCCACCACATTCATTTTATGACCAGTATGGAACCGTTTTGTTTCCGGTGGCAGCAGTCGAGAAAATTTTGCTTCGAAAACATCGACCACACCTTTTCCTTCCTAAAGCTAAACGGCGAATGCTTGCATTGAGCTTGAACACGTTTTACTTCCTGGACATTCGTGACTCCAACAGAGCCGCCGTTTTTGACCAGTCGCTGTAATAGCAGTTCATCTGTGCGTCTGCGAGTTGTGCGCCAGCCCAAATCTCACGGTTTTGCATCCGGATGAAATAATACGGAAAAAAACGAATAGTTGTGAAGGAACCATTCTGTTTGCTTCAGTCATTCATATAGGAGAGCGTCCTTGATCTATCGTACGCTCAATGGAGCTGAAGGTACAGTATTTTGCCTGCACTTCGTTTCGGAATCAACAGCTTGGTGGGTGATATTTGCTTAGGGATTAAAAGTGGCCGGAGTGAATATATGAAGATGCAATTAACTCAAGGTATTCACGCTAAGTTATTCCTGTGTCCCTTTCTCTTTTTTGTGTTGTTTCCTCTGTACAATGTGTTTTGCACACCACATTTGTCGACATATAGTGACAAGCTGTGCATTGAGCTTTGGTAGGAACTCATAAGCTCAGGCTGGAGTGAACAATATCGTTTATTCGGGACGGATCTGCCGTGGGACCCAAAAGCGTCCGATTTGAAGTGATTGTTTAAAGATGAACATCAAGGGACAAGTGTAGAAATTTTGCGAATGCATTTGGACATAGCCAGTGAAGCTAATAGTCAATTTTGGTAGCCGGAAAAGAGCAACGTGGACTGCTTCCTTGCCATTGTATCCCTCCATCCAGCTAAGGGCTAATTGCATTGGTTGTATGGTGTCAAGGGTGGTGTTTTTGAACTATGATTATCCTGTTACTCCTGTCTGTGACTATGAAGCCTACTTGGGGGTTTTTGGAACCACTTTTTTTGAGGAAAGTACCACCACCAACATCACGCAGAGTATTCAACTGCGGTTGTTTCGAATAAATGATAGGTTCCCATAACTCGGTGTTGTCCAATATCATATTCTTTATATGCATGCAACGCATGTGGACCTGTCCTGATCCGTGTCTTGCATTGGCAAGTAGTGAACCTGGGATACAGAATAGTAACCGTGCGCTCAGAATTTGAGTTCAATTACCAATGGATGTTATATTCACAGCCGAATAATCGTTTGACCATTTGCACTTTCAGGGTCCTTGTGAACGTGCACGTAAAGAAGCCGCTCGTTTGGTGGAGGAGGCTTGTGCTGGATCCTCACAAAGTAACGCAGAATCGCTGTTACTTAACCCCGGTCTAACTGTAAATGTACCCGAAGATACATGTACGTTCAACAATCTCATGGAATTGACCGTCGACGAATCTGAAATTGTCCGGCTAGAACGAGAACGGGTCGCTAACCAACGAAAACAAATGGCTCAGCTACGGAAGAAGGCTGCCAAGCAGAAACCGGTAGGTTACGCTTGACCCGTTGTTTTTGGATGACGGTGACTAAACATTAGGTTGTGAACCCCAATTACACGAAGTATTGTCGTAATCTAAAGGAATATAGTTAGGGTATTTCTAGATATGCCTAATGTGAAATGAAAGTTTGTCTGACCTTCACATTCGAGTACTCCTTCCACTTTTGTTTATACCTATTATTACTGAGCGTTGAAGTATTTTATGGAGATCCTGCATATAGCACGAGCACGACTGGTATCCTATAAAGACAACTTCTACTTGGGGTAGTCAGGATCTCATCCATACGACGAAACGCGAAGGTTTCGCAACCACTTGGCTACCGAGTTCGATGTGGCTCAGTAGCGCGAATTTACCTAACCTCTTCATTTCGACTATTCCTCTCTAGACTTGAGCATCCCGGAACTATCCCAGTCCTGGTAGCATGACAGTTAAGCACCTGAAGGGCGTTAAGGCTGAACGACTAATTATTATTATTTACTCAGCCACAACTATTCTTATCGGTCTGCACAGCTGGGGTCCGTAGTAGAATAGAAATAATGTCTGATAACATTTATGGCCCTGTTCACTTCCTTTGGGGGTCTCGATATCTGATAATGGCTCTCACTAACCCGTACAGTGAACTGCCTGAACCGAAAGGCATTCCGTAGCAGTTACCACTATACAGTCCGATCCTACCGGATCTGAGCCTGATTCAGTGTGGTTGACCTTCATAGCAGAGTACTA
>SJOL01002222.1:48359-99248 GCA_004794785.1 Opisthorchis felineus | reverse complement strand
TGCTACTTCGAGAACAGGAGTTCCGCCCACCTCTGACGAGAAAGTTTTCAAAGTACACCCAGTTCTTCAAAAGCTACAGCGTTAGGACACATTTTAGGCTGAGATTTTTGGAACCAAATTTATTTGGGACTATCATGTAGTGCAGAAAATGTCCAAACAACTGGGCAATTGGGCCATCTGTGTACTCCGTAGGTCAAAAGACATTTCTTCATCACCCGAGAATAACAGAAACGTTGTGTGCGCAGGTCTACCAGAGCATAATTAGTGTCCTTTAGTGAAGAAGAAAATGGCCAAATGGTATTTTTATACACGTCAGTTGAATGATTTTGATTGAAAAAGACCACAAGTCCTAAGTGACTTTTTGGGCTCGCCTTACTTGCTGCCATGAGTTCACAACGAGCCACTAGCCCTCTTGCCGTGCGTCCACTTATCTGTTACAACCGACCGTACGGTCATCAAGAACAAAGTTTGGAAAACATTCACTTTCGCGAAAGCCTCATTACACTGAGAGGGTATCTTCAAGTCAGGAGGCACCCTACTACGGCGCAACCCTCTGTTTCACTGGATGACTCTATGAGGTCTTGATCAGACTAGGAGCTGCGACATTGAATATTAACTTATGGCAGCCGAGAGCAATGATCCAGCTGCCATAATAATCCACGTAATCAGAAGTGTAATATCATCCTGCGTCTTTGTACTCGTGAACTGAGAGTATGGAGCTATCATCCAGGTCTAAGTTGCGTTCGGAGTTGAAGTCGGGGTTCTCAGGCAAATAGACTACATTCAGTTCAAGAGATCTCTCTGGTGCGATTGAGATTTGATTCAGGATATGACGTCAAAGAATCATTAAGGGAGACTTTTTAAGACAGCTACGAAACGCGGGGCCAACAAACACTACTCAAAAGTGAGTATGTCCACCACTCTAGAGGCGGTAATTCGATGCGCCCGGAATGCGCTGGTAGGGTAGCAACGACACGCCGACCTAGAATAGCAGATGAAACGAGTTCCGCTCTTCGCAAGATCTGGAAGGTGCGCTTTTGATGGGGCAGAATAAGGGTGAGACTCGGGTCCAGCACTTCCTTCTTCGACATGGACCACTCAGTTAGATTATGTCAAGGTGAGAAAACTATTCGAGCCACTGCGATGTGGATGTAATACTGAGTTTATAATTGCCAGTGGTGATACATGCATACGAAAATGTTCAAACATAACGTATCCCTTATTATTAGGTGTGCAACTGCTGGCACTTATACCTAAATTTTGCTATAAATCTGTAAGATCTTGGTTATCCGTGACACTCAGGTGGTCATTATCAAAACCAGTGCTAGATTCTCAGAAACGACAGTGTGACCAGTGCGCAACCTGCGGTAAGCCTTGACTGCAGAACATAAAAGTGCGACCAAACGGGTAAGAGAAACAACGGTAGCACTGAGTCATCCTGGGCCGCCAGATCAACGGACCAAGAAATGTGATTCACTGTGGAGGCAAACAAAATGTTTACGGCCGGAGGAGCAGAGAGTTGAAGTCTTAAGGCCACCCGGCCGTCTGCTAGGCAGAAGACAGGGCAATAAAAAAGCCAATAGGGATGATAGCTCAAACGACCGATAGACCATATATCAACCCATGCAAGTATAAAAACCGCACATTTCCAACCCCTGCTTGATTCCATTTGTAACGTACTGATGATATCACTTTGACTGGTCATGAAGAGTTTGCAACTAAATTGTCCCGCTCAGCGAGCCAACTACCATAATTAGTGCTCTGACAACAAATGTTGTATTAACAGTCAGATGTGATAGAACAAAAGGCAGCTATGATTGACGTGGATGGTCCTAAATGAAGTAGAAAATGGATTCTTGATTCTGAATGACAATAAGTAGTTTATCCGTCGAATCACGAAAAACATTGGGGAGAATCCAAAACAGAGGAGACTTTATGAAGTACGGGGCACAACAATAGAAAAAGATGTATCCATTGTAATAATATTCCCGTGTTGCTGAATTTCGCTATACTAAGTGGCAAACTGAACTTGTTTTCAAAGCCCCTGATCACTGGTTATCAGTTTAGGACCACTGCATGTGAATAGGTGCCGAATACGGAGGAACGCCCTTGTTTTCATCCAGCATTGCACTTCGCTCAGAAACCAAGTAAGAAACACGGCTGAAAATTGGATTTGGTCACCCCTTATACAGCTTCACCCTTTGTCAGATCGATCGGACTTACTTGTGCAGGCATGAAGTAAGCATTAAAGGATACTTGTTTATTGTCCCCATCGTAGGCACACAACCTGCCTTTATTCTATTCTGTTCTTTTATGTGCTACCGTTCATGTCGAGATTAGCCTAATATACCAGAAACCATTCGTGGAAATCCCCGGGGGTGAAGTTTAACGGGTTCTCTTGTTCACTGAGGTTTTACGCATGCCAATTTTAGTTCAAACGTCCTAGTTAACAACACTTGAAAAGGCAGACGAATGTACCCAGGCTGCTGTCATGTTTATAACCGTGTTATAGGTTTGGCTCACCATCTAGCAAGGACTTCCTATTACGCACAGCTTCCTGTTGTCCTAAACTGCGCGGTGCTATTTCCAACCTTGACAGCCTGGTAACTCGAACATACACCAAACGAAGTTTTGAAGTTAAGCGTTATACTTTGTGACACGATCGTCCTTAAAACGAGATAATAAGCTCGTCTCTTACCACACTGAGTGTAGGTTGAGAACTACCAGAAACGTTGGAGAGATGGATAGTGAAATTTTCTGCCAAATCATAACGCAGGGAGATTTCAACTTTGTTTAGTAAGAGACAGTTTAGTCGAAAGAGATAAATCACCTGCTATGGCACCACACGTCATAGTGCTGTGGATTGTAAAAAAGGAAATCTGTCAGTACTCCGTGCATGGGAAGAAGTTGGTAATTTTCAGAACTGGATCGATTCTCTCATACCCAGATCTGTTATCGGCTAATAATCTAATCATCTTTCAAATTACCTGCAGGAGCTTACTTGCAAGTTCAGGCTAGAACACAAGTTCGCCGGTTGTTTAAATTTACAGCATTGAAAAAAATCAGATGTCGGTGTAGCTAGTGATCGCATTAGAGGCGCAGCTGAGAAACCGAAATGAAATAAAGCTAGTGTATGAGAGGTTATGGTGAAATGGTTTTTCGTGGTGCCGGAATTGCGAATTTCTGCGAAGACGTAATAACGATAACAACAGTAAGTGAAAAGAGAACTAAGTAAACTTTGCAGCTCCATCAAGGCGTGCGTTGAATTACTCAGAAAATTTGTCTGCATATGGGTAGGTACGAGACTATTCCCAACTTTTCCGTGATTCTCTGATAAGAAACCAAGCTGATGCGCCTGAGGTTCACAGAGCGGGCGTGCACATCACTGATGAACATGCTGTGTGCCAATTAACGCTTTGAATGTTCACTGGGAATCCAGCTGTTTTCTGATATATCTGAAGTAACAACTATCCTCCTCTGTTGACTGTTCATCAGGTGGTCAGTCGTCTCCACGCACTGAGGATTTCTCCTCGAATGGAGACGAAACGTTTGTAAGCCAACTAGTAAGCTCTGCCAACAGATCAACTGCTACGGGATCAACACCCAACTGACCCATCCGAGATATCAATATCTAAACACATTGATTACCCTCCCCTGTCGAGTGTGAAGGATTCTGATTACCACTTGAACTGCAATGGAGCGTTTCACGTACCTTGGAAGTTGTGTTATTCCTGATTGTAGTGTGACAGATAAGGTCAATCCAGGAATCTACAAGGCCCGGGTCGCGTCTGCTAATTTGAGACACCTATGGCGATAAAGCGGTATATCTCTGTATCAGGCTACAATGCGGGCTGTTTTGTTGTATGGCTGTGAGACTTAGCCCGTACGAGCAGCGGAACTCAGACATCTTCAGGCGTTCGACACTCGATGTCTCAGAAGCATAGCTCGTGTGGGTTGGTGTCGGCGAATCCGTAACGAGGCAATTAGAAGGCGAGTTTTCGGTTGTGCAACGGGGACTTCCATTGAAGAGTGTGTCCAGCACCAGAAGCTGAACACGTGTTGCGTATACCTAACCATCGTTTGCCGAAGAGAATGCTGTTTTCCATGCCCATCTCAGAGTGGCGGAAGCAGAGAGGTGGCCAACACTTGACCTGGCAGAGGAGTATGAAGGAGATCACCAAACGCTTTGGTGCTGCCGGTGCTACTCGCCTTCCAGAATGGGGACCGCGTGATCCCCACTGCGCCTGGTTGGAAACGCTTGAAGATATGGCTGCCAACTGATGTCAGTGGCGTTCTTGTTGTCAGTTTCTATCCAGATTGCCTGAATGAGTGTCCGGAGGTGCAGGCACCTCGGAATTATTGTAATAGGCCAGCAATAAGTTCCTTCCCCGTCCAACTTTATTCTTTTCTTCACAATAAGGATTTCAAATAAATCAAGGTTGTATGGTAGCGAGGTATCAGTGTTGAACACTGATGCCATGCTGTCCATGATGATGATGCAATGCATCACACACCCTATTTTTGTCTTTACGTTCGAGTAACGCTGACGATGGTATCTCCTCAGTAAGATGCCACAACTGCTAGTATGAGTCAAATCTCAAGGTAGCAATACAAACCATTCTTCGACTGTATGAAAGAAAGCCATGGGTAGCTGTCGGTGTCTGTCACGATGAACTCAGTTATGACTAAAAGAAGTCAAATTTAGCAGTTTATGGAAATTTTTACAGTCTGGCGTCACAAACAGCTTTTCGTACCTGGAAAAACGGTGCACAGGTCATAATAAAACGGACTGATGCTTTGAGAAAAATAGCACAGAAGGGGTACAATCAGTCTATAGTCGTCCAAAAAGCTAAAGGAAGGGTGAGAACATCACCTTTCTTAACCGAAAAGAGAAACTGATTGACCTTAGAGAGAGAGAGGCTTTCTTGAATGACTCCAGTACTTCTCACTTCATAATTACTTTCATATCTCCTTGCAGGCTTTAGGAAGTCCATGTTTTGCCGCTTCATTAATCTATTGCTAAATATGTGATGTTTTTGGTGTAGCCACGTCTGGTGTGGCACGCGTCCAAAAAAAACAATCGCACGTTCCATATGTCTCCCATTGTATGTCTCGCAGCTGGCCACTCTCTGGGACGGATTAGAGCTTCAACCACTGTTCATTAATACCGGTACTGATCGCGCTAAGTTCACTAACAGTCTGGCGGAAATCCCAAGCGCACATAAACAGCGCGATTCAGTTTTGGTATTAGTTATCTAGCATATATCATTCACTTCACAGGATTAAGTCATATATGTGCAAGAAAACTGAGTCCGAGTAGTCTAGCTTTCCTCCCATTAATTCCTGGGCTTGGTTCAGAGCGTTACGAGTTAAGCTGTCAGTATACAAAATCAGGGATTTTCCGGACACGGCTTATCCATTTCACTTTCAAATTTGGCAACATGATCCGAAAAGAATACCGAATGGATGAGTGAGCGAAAGTGGGTCAACTGACACGCCATGAAAGCCACCCAGTTACTGGTTTGGTTTCGCGTACCATAGGCGGACTGTCGGGCTTATATCCTGGGTAGCCGTTTCCATAAAATGATCGGTTACTGGGAAATTTGCTTGTGAAGATAAGTGTGAGAGAAAATTGGGAACTGCCAAGTGTCATTTGTCCTTAGAATTTAGACCTGCCTCGGCAGTAGTGAGAACAAAGAATACTATACAAGGAATTCCGTAAATCGGATGTGAGACCTTCAGTGATGCGAACTAGTTACTTAGATGAGTAAAATAAAGAACCACATAATTTTTAGGCTTGTTTGTTATTACACGCACAGGAGTGCGTTGTAAGTTATTGAACAGTAATAAAATGTGGTTACTAGTTGACTCATTTCTGGATTAGTTATTTCGGAAGAAAACTTTTCAGATAATCAAAAGTGAGTATATTTTGCTCGTTAACTCAAATAGCAAAGCTCGTTCGTACTATACATTTTCCGGAAGGAGAATAATTACATGCCGAGTAGTGCTGCGGTTGATGTTGATGCTTTTTAGCATGGATATTTAACGTTGGTAGCCTAGAAAACGCCACCTAGACAATGGCCCAGTGGACAATAACGGATTGGTTGCCAGCTCTTCCTGGGTTTCATCTACAACAAAGCGTTTGTTCTGTGCATCCCAACAATGAGTTTCGTGGCGTTATTTAGGTCAGAAAATCTAACTGAAATGAACCATCGAGATGAACCCATTCTAACAATCCTTTTACACTTTTGTCGGTCTCTGTGAAACAGCTTTATGCCCACATTTGTCTGGATGGATCTGCAATAATATTACTTTCGGGTGGATAAAGATTGGCAAGACTGCCGAAAAGTGACATTTATTACACCTGGATAACGGCAACCAAACACCTGTTATTGAGACTTCTTAAAAAGCAGCTGAGGAAAAGCGCGCTGAAAAAAACACTCCATTTGGATTGACCGTGAAGTGTAGAGACGGATCAGCCGATATGCCGCATCACAGTACCGTCACTTTGGTTACGAAAAGTAAACTACGTGCTACCTGGGGAAAACAGCTCGGTTGCCAACACAAGAAAATCGAGACTGGTAAGACAAGCGGCGTCCCCAGCAAAAGCAAAAACCAAGCTCTAAAATTTTAAACAAGAACTCGTTGTACTGGTAAGGAGAACGCCATTAGAAGGCAGCAACCTCGCAGAAAGAGAGTGGGAAGGGCCCTGGACTTTGACGCAACATAAACTTTCACACCAGTGAATAGTTTGGATTTCAGACTGAATCAGTCTGTTGGACTCATTTTTTGATACTGCTCAGGCGGTGAAATACTGGCACCGAGTTTGAAAGAATAACTGAGAGGAAAATGTCCGCAGACTGGGTGTGACCAGTGTGTTTGAAAGTAAAGCCACGCCTAACCGAGAAAAAATGCACGCTTACAATGACATTTTGATTGGAGGACGATATGCAAATCAATGGAGACTTTCATCCACCAAAATGTGCGCATGCCATCCTCCACCTGTATGAACGTACCGATGGTGCGCACATCTCAACGGACTTCTCATTCGATATCTAGTCACGTACCAAATTTAGCTCCTCAGGAAGGCAAAATATAAAACAGTCACTCCCGATGACGTGTACTTTTAAAATCAGAAGGGGGAACAAAGAATAGCAAGAGAGCTGAGACGCAGCACTTTCTTGAAATAATACACTACTTATGAGGCTCCTGAGCACCAAAATGGGCGAAACCGGTCGTGGATTTTACAAGCGCTTCCAGCAACCCACTTTAGTATCTCGAAGGACGTGTCAACAGAAACATGAGGTGACCTCTTTGCAGCACATTCGTTGGATAGCATAATGAACGAGAGCCTCAGTTGAGTCTCCCTTTGCCACCAGCTTATTTTGGAATTGAGTGTTTTTCGCCACTTAATGCATAGCATTTTTCAACCCGAGCCCTTTCAAGACAAGTAGAAGCTTGTCCATGTTATGTAGACTAGCTCCAAAATTAGAACTTCTCTAAAATTAGCATCATTTTACGAGGGCCAGCGTCCCCTGATTTCTCAAAATAGGCTTCAACTTCATCTGTCCTCAAGCACCATTATCCAAAATGAAGAAGTAAAGGGATGGATGCATGATCAACTTCATACCGCAACAATGCTTAGATGTTATCAGACAAACTCAGCTAAACTAATTGTGATGAAACGCCAGGCTGCAAGTTCGCTATAATTTTTCGTGCTCATGTCAAATATTCCCAAGTGTCTTCAATAGCACTGCCCAGGATTCAACCTTAACTATTGGGAAAACAGCTTCATGTTGCGCAGGCATGTGAAACAAATGTGCAATGGTTCACTTTAAGCAAATGACTGATGACCATATCTACTTGAAAACCATACTGACTCGAATTATCAATCAAAGGGGAAGTAAAGTACAAATCTGAAATATGCGACAGAATATAATGTTGCTTTGATAAATAAATAAAGCAGATTCCAGCATTTTAAGAATTTTCTTGTAAGACGTCTCTAGGGACTGAACATTTTGCCTGCCAGTACTTTAGAAAGTGACTATCAGCAAAATCAAACTGACGAGTTTCGCCGAGAATTTCTGCAATCAATAACTCCCTGTCCATGCGCAACGGTACTCCGACAAACAGAGTGACAGTAACCCATGGCCATTCCGTTCGGAGTTTGGAGTTTTCGGACAGGCTTTTGTTAGGATGAATTTCGTTGCTGAGCTCGGCCGAGAGAGGCATATTAGGTAGAACTACGTTGAACCTACTACTTCGTGCTCAAGTTCCAGGAATTATCAAACTGGAATGTCTCAGCAGACGTTTACTGTGCTTGAATAGCGGAATACAAATGCAAATGGGCATGTCTGCTGACTCGTTTTCTGGTCCATTTCCATCAGTTCAATCTAGATGGAGACAATGCGGGTTTTACAAATTCTGTTCAAGGAGAGAGGATACCTTACACTCCGAATTCCGTTAAATCTGCTTATAAGAATTTGCACTGTCCTTAGAAGTTGCCATCCTCTGTAGTGAAGAATGTGGCTGACGTTTCAGAGGACACTGGCTCACTGCGAAGTCCTGGAAAAAGGCAAGGAACTGGGGCTGGAGGAGCACATGGGAGGCTGGTGTAAATATGTAAGAACTAAATTCTACATGACATCTGGCCAAAGTTAATGTGTCAGTTGTGAAAGCGCTCCGTCTTCTCGGCTAGTATTTTAGGATTGCATCTTTTCCTGGGCTATGTGCCTGAAAATTACGGGGTAAAAATCCCTTGTTGAAAGACAAAGACAATGAAATTTTGCTTTCCCTTTGAATGTTAGCAACGTGTAAACGCTACTGTAAAATTACGCTTCAAGGGATGTATCAAATGGCTTAATCACTCAATGCACCTCGAATTTTTACGTCTATGATTGTTCTGTCAGCTGGATGCACAAATCTGGTCACGGCCCTGAGTAACAGGAAGTCAAATGAAAAATATAGGGCAACATTATGCTGTCTGCTCTGTTTACAACTAAGACCGCATGCATTGAATCTCCGAAAAGCTTTATGAATTAGGCTCAGCCAGATAGAATTCTCGGCCACCCACCCCCATCCCCGAGACCTTCTTACTGCATCTGGTTGTGTCAGCTCCAAAGTTGTTTTGTTGGGACTCCAGCTCCAGGCTGGCTTTCATGATCACACTCTAGTAAGACTTCAGGCCCATAAGGACCATAAGCACGGTGCAGAGCTTATTACATCCGACCTCACTTTGAGGTGTTGTTTGGGAGGCCGAGAAATGCAGCTATCACAATCATAAGTGCTGATGGTTGAATTTCGCTCACATCTCGCAGTTTGGTCTTTCACTATGGTTTGATATTAAATGGGAATTTGCAGTTATGCGACACAGTGCGTAGTGGTTTGGTTCGAAAGTTCGAAAGAAGCAGATTTCGAACACGCTGTAGAACGCCTCAAAGATTCAAATTTGCTAACATTCGTCTTCTAGCGTAACAAGCTTCCAAACTGATTTCGGTAAAAAGTACTCTATCTGATACTGATTCAAATATCCTCATGTACACTTGTTTTCATATTGCCGAACAGTAAGGTCCAATTTTCATCCAAAGACACAACCACAATGAGGGTGTCCCTGTAGATGAGCCCTTGATGACATGTTCTGACCAGTCATCGGGTTTTACTCGCATGTATCATCACTTTTTAGTGTACTGCCTCCTTTATCCTCAAAACATCTGAGCGCACAGTGGGTTCCGCTGGTTTACTGACACAATTTCTTTTAGTTAACCCATTAAGTTAATCCAAAATAATAGGGTAATTTGTTCGGTGTTCAAGGTCTTGAGAAATGAATGAAGTTGTCTTTTGCATCTTACCGAAGAGCTTCCAGCAAACCTGTTGCAGCTAGCTCTCGCTAAAGTAATCCTTTTTACTCTCTTTTTGTGAAAATGCGAAAGCAGGTATTTCGCGCTGTAGCACGGCTGACGGCCCGTAACTTGCAAATCTAAATCCCACTTTCAGATAGACAATGGTTATTGTGGGAAGACAGGTCCGGAGTACTGGCTGAGTGCTGTCACCCATGGTCGTGAGGTCCAAAAATCACTGTGTTGGACAGAGAGCTCACCGATGCTGTAGAAGTTTAGGCCGGGCTTCTTTATGCACAGTCTAAGATATCCCTAGAAAAAAAACACAGTGACTCTAGGGACTTCCCCCGTAACATACACCCAAAAAAAATAATGATTTGTCCCTCGTCACTTATTCTTTAAATGCCACAGCTCACCCGCAAGGCCACACATTCTAAGCTATCTAAAACAAAAGCTGAAGAAAGTCAATCGCAGGAAGCCATTATGTTGAAATCTAATGACCTTGATGGACGCCAGGGTTCAAGTCATCAACGTGTGCACCCTCCACGATTGCCAGGTAGGTATGTCCTGATTGTCGAGAGCCTCAGCATATGGGCGTTTCCCTTCCTATCTAAACACCTGATAAACAGCTCCTTCAGGTCGTATTCAAGTGACACACCAGAGTTTTAACCAGTAGTGTGTAATTTTAATAAAAAAGTTGGGTTTTACCTGCGTTACGGCTACTTTGCCTGTCAAATGAATTTATGATATTCTTCCACTTACAATGGTTCTGTTCTTCTACCTTTTAATAGTACTGGTGATAAACCCGTCTGAGGCAGACACTAAGATAAGAAATAAACAAACAAACCAGCAAACAAATAAACGAATAAATATATAACCCCCTGCTCCAATACGAACTCCTTGCTAGCCAGATACACTCACTCAGGAGGTAGTTCTCTCGTGGAACCTTTGCATTGATGAAGCCCCTGCACAAAACCGCATCCTGAACTGAACAAAAAACAAAATTTAATTGCCTCACTAACTTCTCAGAGGCGTTCGATCCCGTGACCCGATGATCAATAAGACTGAAACTGTCAGTAAAATCCGATCTACTAAAGCCATTGTGGTCATTGTTGATAGCATGCCTGAGCAACAGAAATATCACATTGTATACTATTCGATTAATCAAGCCAAGCGCTCTCCAAAACAAAAGTGAAAATGGGTTAAACCACCTCAAAGAAATCAAGCCCAAATCGGGCTCTGCGCACATTTTGCCTAAGCTTTTACGACAGGTAGAGAGAAACAAAAGCAATAATTGTGAAAAAAATACTGGGCACGCAATAACAGCCAGATCCTTCCTGCAACTTCTTTAATTAAGCTGATTTACATAATTTTTCGTGCAGTTTCTTATACACACATCAAGGGCACTTCCGACAGCCAACGGTGAAGTACGCTGAACCCTAGAAAGTAGGATTGCTTTGAAAAGCACTTGAACGTATTTTGGCCGACTGTGATTCACAAAGGGAGTCTACGATCTCCAAAAATAGTGGCAATTCTGTGGTGATGAACTTTGAGCTTGTAAATGAGGCAGTATATCCTGCTACTCATACACTGGCTGCTGAAATAGTATTTATGACGGTAGTACATATGTGCGTCAGTAAAGCCAACACAAATCTCATCCTGACGGTGCTAATTTCCGAAACCCAGGCAATCACAGCAGTAAAACGATCCAACAAGTTGGCGCGTTGTCGAGCGGAGGGTATCGTATTTCATTCGCATGAATACAAAATATGCACCCTGTTCTTTTTATGTAAAAAAGCAATCGCCAGCAAGCTTTATTTTACCTGAGGCATATCGTGGCGGGCGTTGTGCTTATTCTTGCTTAGTTGCATACGAGCAGTGGTTTTGTCTGTTCACTCCAGCAGTGACCACTGTTGAGGTATTAGAAGCAGTTTCGGTTAGACCATACCGCACCTAGTGAAGATATCGAGATGACGCAACCACCTCTGTAATAGCGTCAAGTGCGAATCCATAGCTCTCCTGGCCAGTTGGATCGAAACGACTTGCGCAAATACGATAGAGGACGTGCCGCTGCTGACCGGTATTTTACTTGCGTATTTTGTGAGCTCTCCCATGCAACTGCGTGAGTGAGCATCTAGATGCTCCGATAACCTGTTTAGGAGTGTTCTTTTTAGTTGGATTGGATTGTTGGATCTAGGGATTATGAAGGTGAAATGCAGCTGAAGACCAAACACAGCATAGTCGCTTTGGCCCGCCGATGTACAGGGTTCAAGAAAATTATGTTTGTGAACCTCAGGGTCGCTGGCTACATTCCTTTGCACAGTAACAACCGATGAAATCCGCCGTCAAGTTTAACCGCGGTAGATCGCAACCACTGAGATAAGTGCACATAAACGTCTGTCAGCAGTATCAAAATAAACCATGGCATTCATACAATAGCTTTGGAGGTAATCCTGCTTGGATAGATTTCAGCCGAAACTGGCAAGATTTTTTTGGAAATGTGGCTGAAACCGATGTGTCTCACGGTACTTGAACAAAGTTAGTCTCTGTGTTGCGTTCTCACTACCACGATCTACATGTGACGACAAAATGGCAATCTTTGACGTGTTGTTTATGGGTTGACGGGTGTTTCCGCTGTCCTCAGAGCTGCTCCACCTCATTATTGAGTGGACACTGAGCCAATCTGTCAACAGGCAGGTTTCAGCGACCAGAATTTGCCAATAACAATATCGAGGCGGATCACCAGCCTACAACATGTCTTCAGTAGGATCCACCAATACGATTTCTTATAGGCCTAGGGATCTAAACTTAAGTAACTGGGTCTTTTCTCCATCTGCGTTGGAGTTTGACGGGAGAGTTGAAATGAACGGAGTAGCGTTGACGTATGGTTATGGGTTCAACTACTTCAGATAGAATATGATTCCGAAAGTCCAGGCAAGGAAGAGATCAAGACCCACATGAACAAGTCCACAGGGCGTACCTGCAACTGCAGCAGGTATTGACACACAAACCATAAATTAACCTGTTCTGAGTTCATCGAGCTATCATCAGACATGTTTTACTTCCCCTGTGGGAAATGCTATCAATTTGCCTTGCAGACGTCCGCAAAACTGCAACTTTTGACCACTTGTGGTGATATTTCTTCTCAAGACCGTGTGTTAAATGGAGACGTCCGTCATTGACGCTCTAGCACCACAAGGTTTGCTAATCAGACGACTTGGGCACGTTTGTTGCTATCCATGTGCTTAATTATTCATATGTGTCCTTAATCCAAAACCATCCCAATATTGATTTTCGAAAATATCATCAAATGACTTAGATTGACTCCAGATGTTTAATATCGGGGTGTCTATGCTTCCTACGATATCGACATTAAAACGACGGCTACGAGAACTTTGTCACTCTTGCCGTTTTTGGGTAACTATAATCCAAGATACCTAAGAAACCTGCACATCCTCAAGTGGGATAGGGTAGTCGAAGTGAAACGGAGTGAAAAATGTGGGCAAGTATACCGATGGACACGGAAAACACAAAAATACTCTTGGTGCCCATCGGACAGCTTTGCTGCTGTACAGTCGCAAGGTTTACCTAATTATATCTAAAGCTCAAATGGGAGCAAAAAAGAAAATGCCAATGAGAGAAAGGGTCTGATGCTAGCCCACCACAAGCATTATTATGTGGTTACATCTCCAAGCACCCAGTCAAACAATCTAGAGAGGTGACAGCACAGACGCCACGGATATAGGTTTGTTGTCATTTCTTTCAGTATCTCAAGCCATGCTCAGAGGAGGGTCGTCTGGAGCACATTCTGGAAGGTGGACTGTACCAACAACGCTCACACTCCCCGTTATCTTCATCGCACCTTCTCGTCCTTACAATGCTATACTCTGCGGACGGTGATTCGACGTGCGTAACACAGCCGAGCAACCGCAATTGACGTGCTCTAATTTTCTCCGCGACCAATGTACCCGCTGCACAACCGATCAACGGTTTCCTCGTTACGAATTCATCAGTGCTTCAGATTATCATAGATGGCATCCATTCAACCAGTCCTCATCTACTTCGACCTAGTAGATATTCATGACAGCCTAACAGCAGCCCTGCAGAAGCTAGAAATATCCACTTAAAAGAGAAAAGAGCAGAAGCATTGTGTGTGTTGATGGACTAGAAATTTCCAAGGTCAACATCAATGGTGTATGTTTGCTCAGTTCTCCACGCAAATATGAAACCTTCAAGAAAGTACTGTGGCGCCGAATACCATTTAGTGACAGCAATTGTTACCTGCTGCCCTAATTTTGAAAATTTTTCGACGGACTCTAGGGTCTTTCTCACTGCACTTCCAACATTCTTCTTGCCGGTTGCTGCTCTTACCCTGTGATCTATTTTTTTAAAATAAACTCAATCATACCCTTCAGAATGGCCCACCATAATGTCGCGCTTTCTTTGAACTTTGTTCCTCTCATTTACATCAATTTTACCTGCGCTCCGTAGTATTTCCTGTTTGCAAAAATTGCCTGATTGTTGTCTTTCACAGTGAACAATGGGAAAAAAGCATGAAAAAGTTTTCACTAAATCCACTTGGGCTTTTCCGTACTTTTGAGTATGCTATCTATTTAGCTGAGGTTGGTTCGATCAAAAATCCATCCACCTTTACATGGCTTTGTTTAGGCCAAGGAGCATGCTGTCCTACTCGTTCCGTTTAACAAGATAAGAAGGCTGGTGTGGAGCACTAAAACGTTCTTTCTACACTTTTGTTAAATAAAACCTGGTTCCTCTTGTAAGACTCTTTTACGGAAGCCTAGTTGGCCCCAAAGCAACTGCCCGTATATCGCTAGTATTGTGTCTAGGAGGCTGAGTTAATCACAATTCCCCATTCCAACCTTCAATATCTGGAACAGCAGCCGTGAAAAAGTACCTTGTCCGTTCGGTAACGTCTTCCGACTTACCCAGGTAAACTGAGGTAAAACTGGATTTTTAGGGACGATGCTGTCTATCCAATGCAGACGTGCAAACTAGGAGAGGTATCAGCTGATTGGTTTGATATTTTGCGTGCCAGACCGTCAGACCTGCCCAAAAAGTATTATTCCATCCTCAGACACATTCGTGAAACTAAGTTTGGTTCAGCAACATTTGAGTTTTCTGTAAATACGTCACGCCTTCTCATGGTAGTCGAATTCTCTGGCGCATTTCTGACTTTATAGAAATAGCGCAGCTCTTTAATAAAGAGAATGGACGAATGCCTGAAACTAAAACCTTCCTTATAAGATGAAAACTTCTAGTTTTTGAAGCGCAAAGGCGCATAAAGGCTTACTAGTGGATTTTATCTCGTAGTCGTTGGACGTTCAATCTTATATGATATATTCTGTTTTAGCACGTCACTGGTTACAGTAACAGCCCATTCGGGTGGTGTTCTCTCCGTATCTTTCTTTTCCAGTTTTCCTTGTTTCTTCTGGGTTAGGCACGCCGAGGAACTTGAACCTCTCCTTCATCACTAATGCAGTAGCTAACCGCGTCCGGCTACAATTTATGGGTTCTACATCAGCTTATCTGTTTGGAAAAAGTGACCAAATCGTGCTGAGATTCAACAAGAATAATTATTGGTTCGCACGCTCATATTCCCTAAACTGAAACACAACAAGAGAAGTTAAACAAGTTGAAAGATTTTTTCTGTAGTTCACTAGGAATCAATGAGCCACTTCCTTTGCCGACAAGCAATACTTTAAATATACAAAGGGAATATGACAGATAAAATTTTTGTGCTTCAGGATATGCACACACTGACAAAAGAAGTACTGCATTTTTTGACTCCTTACAGTTACCAGCACATTGCAGTTTGCGTGAGGAAAGTAATTTATTCGGTCACGCTGAGATTTTCGCGTTGACTGTGATAAATGGCAACCCTTCTTGGGTATGCTAAGCTCCAGCTGAATTGCGAGAGATAACTATCTTCAGGCGGTGGTGAAAACTTTCAACCGGTTCAGACTTACAAAACCCATTGGTCCCCTAAATTTGTTCCCGAAAGGGGCCACTTTGTCATAATCTTGAAACATGTGCAAATGCGACTGTAGCCGAGATACTGAACTGCACAAAAAAGGAACTAGAAATTTCGGTAAGCTTTTGCCTTGCTACTCACCTAAAAGGCCCGTTTTTCTTGGTTTCCATTTCCTCTACGAATTGGAAAAAGCGAACATCACTCTACAAGCTAGTTGAGTTCTAGCCATTTATGGCAAGTGTGGATGTACGAACCCCAAGTTCAATCCTGACTCTATTGAGACTTCCTAATGCTGGGTAGTTGCACTAACAACCAACCTGGCTGTACAGTGATGTAATATCATGCATTGTTTGACTTGTAGCCAATCGTGGGACGTGCCTTAGAGGCTGGACACGACGGTGATTGTTCTGGTTACCCTATTCATGGCCAAAGACGCTTCAAAATACGATTCAGTTAAATCTCCCGGCAGCATTTCAATAGTGTGGCTGCTAATCTGCCGCAAATGATCGTTTCTTAGATGATCAGGTCATGGGAAATGAATTGTCCATGATTCTCAACTTTGGAACCTTGGTGGTTCAGTATAACTGAAAAGACACTGCTCAGCTAATGTCAACTACTCTATCATTTGAACGCAAGAAATCCACTAGGTCTTTCACTTTTGTTTTACAAAGTTACAGAAGCAGACTTCTTGCACCCTATATATGAAATAGATGTCTTTGACAACCGTGATGACTTTGATGTCTGTAATATTTATTGCTTGTTTCCGTCGTAGTGGTTGAAAGCTAGAAAGTACACTTAGCTGCTGTCCCTTCGAAACCTCTTTTTAAAGCAGCAAATACCACGAAAAGTAAACTTTGTTGTTCTTCGGTAGGAAGCACTTTGCAGCTTTCCGTCAGGAACGTAGCCCGACACTAAGAGTCTGTCAAAGGAGACTTGCATGTCTGCAGTGATATCTAAATGAGGGTTGCCATATTTTTTATAGTGATGGACTGTTCATCTATAAAATGATTCCCAAATTTAGGACGTCTTGGGCACACCCTCTGATCACAAAGGTAAATGCAGATGAGATTATTCTGCTCTCTAGTTTCACTCGAACCTACGAGCTTATGAGCCTTTATATGAGAGGTAACTGAATTCACATCATTGTTAATCATGCTATGGCATCAAATAATAACTTAGCTATTGAATGTCCTTCGTTTTTGTAAGCTTGAAGACGAGTATTTTGACAGAGCATGACGAAGTGATTCAGACCGATTCAAAGACTACAGAAAACGTCAAAGGTGCTTGCTTTGGTGAATGAGGCTTGTCAATAAAAAAGTATTCTAGACCCTATTAGCATCCTATGATTTTCACCTGGTGTGAGCGAGAGATATACTCAGAACTAGGCTCAGGCAAGGAGAGAATAGCTTAAGATGCGAGTAAACGTGGCGGGTTTCCGCAAAAATTGTGAGTCAAGAACCATTAGGTTGTTCCATAAACCTAGGCTGGGATTTAGCCGTTCCTGTCGAAGAAGAGACAACTTTGGCCGCATTCCAAGACGGTTCATATCAAATGGAACATTGTTTATGGGAATACGCTCTCCCGGAGATACTGTATGCTTACATATGGATGACAGATCTACATATTCAATGTGATTTTGCTCAGATTAGGAAATGGTCCTATATAAAGAAACCTTAACAGACAGCCATTTCAGAGTCGGTTAGACACCCGCTTTACACCCAGCGAATGCCGTGAAGTTCTGAATGGTATATTTTTTTTAGACTGGATAACACAATACCGCATGGTGTAACGCAGGAAAGTTTGGTAAGAATTCAATAGGTTAAACCCTGTTACAAACAATCTAGTTGGTTCTCGCTTGTCTTAGTTCGCGCATCGATTTGGCAAGATTTTTAACACTAGTTATTGATCAGATTATTTTTTTCTCTATCTTCAAGATCCTATTGAAGGGACCGATATTTTCCATGCTATGAAGCTCTACATGGCCTGACAGTGATCCCCTACCGCAGGAGAATCTTGGAAGCTTAAAAGACCATCACCTAGTAGTCAGATGACGAACATACAGTGACGCACGGGCTGCAGCATGCTAAAAATAACTGGATTAATACAGTCTTGCTCGCAAGTGAGATTGAAGACCGCAGTAGAATTCTGGCCCGAAAATGTATCGATCGGATCCATTTATATCCACCTGAGTAGCCCAAGTCAGGACGAGACTCTTTGTTGATAACTTTCGATTAAAGGGACAACTTCGTCTTTCTATCTTCATTAAATATTCCTTGATCTAAAGAAGTTCGTTCAACCGTAGTGTGCTATTTACAGTTGCATGTGATATTTCTTAAGGATCGACTGACGAGAAGTTTCATGGCTGGCCTTGTATAGGCACACTGTTTATCCTTTTGTTTCGTTACGTTACCAGGTTACTACCATAACGGATGTATAACAGACAGCAAGCTAGTTCAGTGCAAGAAACAAAATAGCTGGTTTGCCTTTCACCCAAATTATCAGGTGCAAACTATCCGTGTAAGTTTCTCGATCTGATATCCCTAGTCACTATTGTGAGGTTGCCGACAACCAACAGGGTTTGTATCCTTCCTGCAAAGTTTGAACTCTCGCCAAAAGAAGAAGGGATTCGCTCGAAGAGCAGTTCGTGTGGTAGTTGATAATTTTCCGTTATACCACCTCCTTTTCCAGGAAAAGGGGCATACAAGGGATAAGTTTTGGTTCTTAGAATGATTGCTTTTTTCCCGTCCGACATCTCTATTAAAGCGCTCTGTGCCATCGACCATATTTACCTAGATTTTTCTCCCGAGGAAAACGATCAATATCCGTAGCACTACAGTAACAATCTTTCATTCCAAACCTAATTCTTTGTAGTATACTCTGATCAGGCTGGATCGAAAATGAAGCACTAGTGATTTACTTAATGGTACTCATCCTGTATAAGGAAATTTCTTCCAAGGTACGCTTTAAATGATCTATTTTTGCAACGTAGGTTTTGCAATCCATCCTAGAAATAGATAGACGCAGATCTGTTCGCTTGTTCAATTCAGTGGTAGACATTTAACGAGGTATCCCCTTCTTCGTCGAAAAGGTTAGGCTGTGAGTCGTAGGAAAGCAGGACTGTCAATTCAACTATTGATAGCCCTTGTTAGGTGCGGTTCACGGTTGTAAACAGAGTGCAGGTCAGATGAATGAAGACCTGAGTCCAAACGCATATGTTTTGCGAAAGAAAATGTCTTCTCTGGAAACCGAATTAGAAGATCAAACAGTGTTTTGATTGAGTCTGGAGAAACACATGCAATCTTCCATAACTTCATGGGTTCCCGGAATGCTGACAGTTTGCGGTTCTGTCCGAGTATGATCTTCACGCACACCCTTATGGTGGCTGGAGAATGAGGAGCTTTCGCTCCCTGTTAGATTACTGCTTTATTTTAGTCCGAACCCCAAATTCAACAATCACGAAACGTAGACGGGGTTTGAGTGCTCTCGACTGATGTTTCGTAAAAAGAGAAAGTGCAGTGCTGAAACCCAGAAAAGAGGATGGAACAACTCAACAGCTAATGGAATCCGAACAACCACCGCCGTTTTGCTGCAATGTAAGAATACATCTTACTTACGCATTCGTTATTTTCCGATTCTCATAAGAGTCTAGTGCACCCGTGTATGAATATCCATATAAAAGTTTCTAATGACTGTCATGTCACAAGTGTTGGTTCCAGCTTCATGCGAGGCAGGATGTTCATCTTCTGAAATGTCCACCTCAGATGAAGCGAATGAGACAGATGCAACAACAAATGGGGGAGCGCTCGATGGTTCATATTAAAAGCGTTTCGAAGAGAAAATATCATTTCCGTAATTTTCCCAACTTATATACACAATTCACTCTTGGTCAAACCCATCAGATGCCACGGAACAAGACGAAAAAGCGAAAAAATTGGACAGCATGATGGAGTTTGTCTTCTTTAGACGCAATGGACTCGCAAGTAAGCTCTGACGAGAGAAATCCCCGGAAAATATATCAGGAAACACGGTAATTTTCCAGAGTAGAGCATGCCCTTAAGCGTGGCGTAGTTCCTCCTCCCCGTGAGAATGTTTGCTTGATTGTTTCGTGCATGTTGTTTTGCTACAAACCTGCTCTGAATCACACTGCCATCTATCGATCTGTACAAGGCGTTTGTTATGACCCTCTTGGCTGCAACACGTACACAGTGATTTGTCGATAAGTTATGAGTCAACGTCGTTCGTGTGAGCAGTTGTTTGCGGCAAGCTACCATGTTTTATGTGATGTCTGTGGCTTGTTACCAGTGAAATGCGAACGGTTCTGCAGCATCTCGATTTGAACAAGCGTAGAACGAAAAAAGAATCTACGTACAAGCATTCAGTCAGAAGAAGGATGCCGACAACAAAGTCTGGCAGTGAAAAGTAGTAAATGGGTTACATGACTTCGGACAGGATGACAATTTTCTGAGTGCTTTCGAAAATTTTTCTTGCTATTCAGTTCAACGTGGCTGTCAGTCCACTCAAAGAACTGATCCTACTGGAGGACACGTCAGCTGGAGCTTGCCTCTCAGAGTACTCTGGTGAGGCGAATTCTCGATCTGTAAGTTCAGGGCAATATTCTGCCACTTTGCAATGGATTATTTGTAAAAAGTGGAAACCAGGGGTTCTGGTGTCAGTGCACAGAATAAAATACGAGAATGCACGATATCAACTGCCCGGGTTAATCAGCTTATGTTCAAGTGAAGCAACTGTCTTTCTACCCGCCCCTAAACAAACTGCGGAAAATGTTGACTAATTATTGCAAATGTTTGTCAAATTCATTTGTGTGGTTTGTAGGGTAGGTCGCTAAAACTCAAACGGAAAGCCGCTTACTCGCTGTGCATGTATGCTGCGAGGCAAACGGCTCTCAGTACATGTGAACGGGGCTATCGACATTTTGGACTATGAAATCCAGTTTCCTAAATGGTGTTTGTTGTGCTGCGCTGTCATGGTGATGGCCTTCCAAGTAAACTCGGTGTTTTGTTTGGTTGTGTGAAAATACTGTACGAACAAGAACGAGAGCGGCAGCAGCTAGATTTTCAGATTATTTCATAACCAATCGATCATGTACTGTATGGAGCTTGCAAGGAAGTAATGCACAATTCATCTATTTGTAACGAAATGGTTGTGATGAATTTCGTGCAATACATCGAATGGCTGCAATCCAGAGGACTGATCTCACAAGTGGCATTAAGAACCGCAGCACCCACTGTGAATCAATGCAGCGAACTGTGACTGAAGCGGAGAAGCACTTTGGATGTCAAATCTACAGACAACTGCGTGTGCAAAAACAACTTTATAATTATAGTTATATATATATATATATATAGTTATACAGTTATAGGGTGAAAGTTAGATTGCGAACTTTGTTAGGAATATGGGTTCCAAACCTATAGGATATAGCTCGACTTCTTCGGAATGTTAAAAAGAATAGGCGGTTCTTTTACGAAACCAAACATTTCCGCGGCAAGACCTCGAATATTCTGGGATTTTGTAAGCAGCCGTGTTGTAGCTCATTTTCATGAAAGTCAAGCTTATTCGTTTGCTAATGTTAGAGCCTTTTTGTATCCTGTTCAGTGTAGCCCACTGTTCACGAAGTTTCTTCGGAGCAGTCAGTGGCATATCTTTGTGGGATGTACGGAACAATAGACTGCACATAAATGTAGGTGTTTCGTGTGTTTCCTAATTATTTTGAGGGGAGAAACATTTTAAAAATATGCATGGTGATTTGTACGCCTACTACCTGGAAATAGTGCAAAGCAACTTCGGAATGTAATCGTTATTTATGGTTATGCTGTCATTCCGAAGAGTAATCGGGGCAAGAATAGCATTTATACGCCCACGAAATCTCAGAAAACCACTCCAGTGTAGGACCTCCCGTTTAGAAAAATTCGCATCCAATGAAGGCAGTCGCAGCTATCTAGTGCGGTTCGGTGTTACTAATGAACCATTTTACTCCCCCGATGAGCCGATTAGGTTTTATTTCACCGTGTTATGGTTACTTGTCGTATACTTGGGTTCACTTATCGAGCGGATGAAATAGTTACCTAAGATGCATTTTTCCTTCATCTTCTCTTCCGCAGTATGTTATTCTAGAGGGATAAGTCGATTCCACGGATTCTCTGACGAGGCACCTCTATGGAGAACCTGTGGGATTTTATTAGAATGGGGTTACAAGTCCTCCTCGTTTTTCAATAGATTTGAATTATAGCAGTTTGCCAACCCACAAGGAACATTTACCGTTATTCTAGTTTATACAGTTTTCGGATAAATGTCAGCCACTGGTAAGGACCAGTGCGTTCATTGTTAGCAAGTCCACCGACGAAATGATCAGACCAAATGCAGCATCTGGGCCGTTTTTTCCAAGGAACTGCTTTTGAAGCAGTCGAATCATACGCCTTCTTCGGCTGGTTTGGCAGTGGAGTTTAGCTCACTAAATCGGTATGGTAGCAACTCAGTGGATAGATAATTTCAGGCTTCACTTCAGTGAAAATGCATTTACTAGGATAAAACATGGTTTCATATTTTTTAAAAGAGGATAGGCATGTATCACCTTTTGGAAACAGCATAAGAGGAGTGAATGAATAAACCAGGCAAGTATTCCAGGCTCTTGGTTGGCAGTCGCGGGAGCTGGTCGACTAGTCGACTGCGTGAATGCCCGGGTCCTACTTGTTCGACCGGAGTGTTAGATAACAACAGATTAAGAAGACACATAAAGGACGTATTGTGATCAGTTTAAGTTTTGAGAGACTTCATATATACTGTACTGTGTTGAGATATACTGCTCCATCTGTGTTGGGAAAAAATGCTACTACACTGCACGTGATCAGCGAATGTAAACAACGGGAACATAATGAAAAACCCTCACCCGCCTGGTCAAACCGCCCAGTGTCTCATTTATGAGAATTTATATGGAACCTCTGAAGCAGCGCTTAAACACAGAAACAAGTCACAGTTGCTTCCGATAAAACACAATTTCGGGGCCCAAATCGCTTTGCTCACGCAAGACTGATAGCTACGAGCCACCATATCTGGTCATTACTCAAGTTTGAACACAAGTGAAGTGGTTTCTCGAAGTAATACTACTTAGTAGTTTGATGAAGGCTGTCCAACAGCTTAACTATTTTTGGGTTACCGTTATTTACAACAGACCCTGTAGCTATGCTTAGCAATCGATCATTTGTTCAAGTGGTTTAGCTCAAAAACTTATCTGATCCGAAACCCCTTGTCGTGGTTGGTCCGCATGTGCGGAGACAGACACTATATGTATGCATGGAAATCGCACGATGCATAATTAGTATGAAGTACAGGACTATGCGGTTAACATTCACTTCAAGGAGGTAATACCTAGACCGAACAAACTTCTATCGGATCATTCCGTCTCTAACACAAACGTAAAGCTCTGTTCCGCCGTTCCTTATAAGAATTAGGCCTTAGCAGCTTTAGTGGTAGCTCTTGCAATGACAGAAGTCACCGCATTTTCAGGGAACTCAAACGTCCACCTTGCTTCAAGGAGTTGGTGAGAGACAACTGTTCAATGATTTCACAAGGCTTGTTGGCCCATTACGATCAAGGTGAGACTGTCTGTCCAGCTGAGTATACCAGATTGCGATGCACGGTAATCAAAACATGGTCTAGCCTCAGGCTTAAGTGGCACTATATTTTCATCGCGGATTGTCAGCTAAGGGAGCCCAAAAAGGTTACGAAGTTTAAAAGTAAAAACCTGCTTCAATGGTGATTTTCTCCGGCGCTCTGCGAACATTTTCAGACATTTTTAGGCATTTTTCTGCAGAGTATACTGCTTTGGAACCATAAGTAAGCAGGATATCAGGGAACCCTGTGGGCTATATGCGTTGCCAAAAAACAGACTCAAAGGTGAAACATCGTCCGTAAACAATCTCTTTCTGGTGAACCTCATAAAACATGACCTCATAGTATGAGGAACTTAACAGTTCCATGTGTTTGACGATTCTTAATTCACTATTCTCAACAAAATTATTCCAGCATTCTCAGTCACTTTGCCTGAAGTGCCTCTCTTCACATAACCCTAAATAACCCTACGGGAGTTTACAAAAAGTCGTTTGACTTTATCCACTTTTATTAGCAGCCTTAAGGAAAGGGCATCAACTCAAAGAATCGAAGAGGTTTTTTGGGCTAAGATATGATGGAACCTTGTACAAGTCATTTACGTCACAGAACACCTCCACTTCAGAGAGTTCTAAACCGTCTACTGGAGTTAAATGTGGTAGCCATCCATAGAGTAATTGTCATGCAAAGTTTTTAGCCTTGAAAACGGGCTTGTTCCTCGCGCCGGGAACAAAGTCCTTCATTAAACACCATACTCACGTAATCTTGTATGCATGCACTGCTGACGTGAAAGCATAAGTTTTCGATGCCTATCCGCTTTTAGTTCAAAGACATTTGTTATCTCGTAAACGGCCTCGATTTCCAAATTATACCTTTTTATATTATATATATACATAAATATAAACAATTGTATAAAATACCCCAGAGATAGGGATACGCATGTCCATCTTGTATGTCACATCTTGTATGTTCTCCCAGTATTATGGTTGACACGCAACATTTGTTGACTTGAACTTCGTAATCAACAATGTGCACCTATCCACCGATCATTTTGGAATCGATCAGCTATACCGATTGTTCACCGATTCATCTGCCGCATGCCAAACAACTAAAATGCCAAAATTTCCGGAGGTAATAAATGAACTGGCGGAAGAATTTCGCCATTACAAACTTGGAATTCGGGCTGGTACACTTGAATAAAGTTTTAAGCTGGCTTGATAACCTTTGATTTACTACATTTTCTACCGGTTAATACAGTTCGATGTAGTGTGACATTGTACAACATAGTATATCATGGTATGATATAGTGTAATATAGTGTAGTATAGCACGGTATTTTGCGGTATAGCGTAGTGCGGCGTTCATTGGCATAGCATAGTATAATTTAGCATAGTAATCTCGACCAAAGGGAAGTCCCTCATTCTAGGGCGTTTTTCTGTGTCTTAATCCGCCATAGGAAGAAAGTTCTCCAGAGCCAAAGAAAATTCCCCAAATGGCTTATTTATCCTCTAGGAGGAAACAGTACCGTGGCAGTGCCTTATGCCATGAACTCGGATTTACAGCCGTCAGCCACTTCAAGCGAAAACACCACCTCTAAACTGTCGGTTTACATTAGGCGGACCTTTGCGGCCGGTCCAACCGTGATCAAACCTAGCATACATGTTCAGCAACGGTTGGTGATTAGACTCGGAATTGTAACATAAGGTGAAGGTGAAGACTGTAAAGCAACGCGCAATAAATCGACGTTTGTCGGGCTTCCAAAAGTTATCGTCAGCTTTGTTGTTAACTTAGACTCTATGTTCCCGACAGCTGATCTCGCCCTGTGCTAAATGGTACAAGTCCTCCCCTTCGTTATAACCTAGTTTACTAGATTCATTATTTTCCGTAGCATCGACGAAAATCGGAGAAAGCTGTATATCTGTGGCTTCCATCCTACACGAATTAAAATATTCAATCACATGCTCAAAACGCTCGTTGAAGCATTTACTATCGGTGCCCCACGCATGAATAAATAGTCCCACCGTGGAAGAAATTCGGAGTTCCTCAAAGGGGCCTATTCGAGGTGGAGTACCGTACTGGTAGTGGCAGTTCACAGTTTGTCCAACATTTCGGGCTCCATAAGTCCGTAGGATACTTTCTGTGGGGAAAATATTATCAGTTGTTTGGTCTTGTCATTGTCATCTATGTGTGACTGTGTACGACCTGTGTGTACCTGATGTGGTGGTCTTGACTGCACTACCGCTTTTGAGCCTTCAAACCATTGAGAATTGTATGCCTTTCCTCCAACCCGCATTTCGGGAGGAATCGGAAACCACCAACGGGTCTAGTGATGGTAAGCCTCTTTTGGACCGTTCTACCCTTGTTATGATTTCCTACACTTTATGGTGTTAATATATTAGGAACCTTTACGTTTATGAAAAGCTGTTCGAAAATGTGCGACACTACTATTGATATTGTTATAATAGTTATCAGTAGAAATATTAGCCTTGGAATTGAGCATCCTGGAGAAGTTCGAATAGCGAGTTGTTCTGACTGTAGCCTGGCTGCAGCAAAACTAATCCTGCTAGTCTTTCTGAACCCGCTCGGCTCACTAAGAGTGTGATTTTACTCACACTTAAAGGATTCTTGCTGTTATATCATGCTGGCTTGTCGGAGCAAACGGGTCCTTGGTGAACCAGCAGAAGATTACCAAGCGTTAGGAAGATTATGGAGGGTGAGCATGTGGGTGGTCAAGCAAAGAACCTTCCGGAATTGAATCCTGCGTGGTTGAATACTGGTCAAACCTAGGTGCTTCCCAGGTAAATGGATCTTGAAAGCAAGTATTTGTAAAGAGAGACCAGTAAGTTATCAAAGAGTTGCCACTCACATTTGGTATATTGTGGGGAATCACCTCATCTCATATCCACAACACAGGTGGGCAGGTAGGATATCAGCTGAGCCTAAGATATTACTTTTTGTCGATCAAAAAATCCAAATTAGTTAATCGTGACGTCGGAGTTTTCACCCAGTCTGGCCTGCAAAACTACTCAAAGTACTAGTCTATATGAAAAACAGTGCGGCAATCCAATACCTTTGGCTTTCTATATCGGCTTCACTGAATCAGTTGTATCAGATGAAACGAACCACTATCCAGGATTAGTTTTTAAGCCGTATTTTCTCAAAATCATCCACAAAGAAGGGAAGGTTATGACCACATACCTGGAGTTTGGGTGTTTGGGAAGTATACCAGCTGCAAGATTTGAAAATCTCCAACTTGAAATGCGAACCAGATAGTTGTTCTGCGTTACTTTGTCTGATATGTGGTCATCTGCACTATGTGGAATTGAACTACGGCTAGGACTGACCATCCTGTCCGACTTCACCTACCATTGCTGCTTACTTTTTCGCACCTGACAATCATCGATTCACAAACTCAATAAACATTTAGACCCAGCTGTTTGACTTGAGTGAACCAGTGGCAATCGACCAATCGACTACCAGTACTAAAATAGAGTCTGTACCACAAACAAAATAAACGCTGAAGCACCGAACGCTACCCAGCTACTTGAAGTCGGAAGCATATGGACACTGAAGCTCTCTTACAACTAATGGTTCGCTTATATAAGATATGTAGTAATAATTAATGAACCCTTACACAACTCACTTATGATTAGCTGCCTGTGTACGGTGGGTTCAAAAAATGCTCCACCTAGTCTAGTTTGATCATATTTTCATGCGTGGACTTCCGTTACAAAGGGAACTTCTACATGCACTCCTCCTATCGTGACAGAATACAAGAATTGTTTAAAAATTTGGAAATGTGTGGAATTGGGATTTGTTCAGAATCAGTGATTGACACACTGTCAATAATCTGACCACTTCTTTATCTAACTAGTAATTTATTTTCACTGAGGATCTGATAATGAAAGAGCGGCGACCTTAAAACTGAACCATATGTTTATATTAAAATGGGATCGGATCCAAAAATACTCAACCACGAGATGGCTTCTGTTTACTTTATGCATTTCATTAGTCCGGGCATTTCTAAATTAATCATAGAGAAATGAGTAGTTTTATTTTGCAGCATTCAGTAGCCACTCCCTGCGATTCGTTTCCAGCAAAATATGTATTCACTTAAAGCTTGTCGAAGCGTTTTCTCCATGAATTTAAAGCTGGAGCGCATATTCAGGCATAGTCAGTGGCGCGACAATTGGTAATAGGACGTCACAAGAAACGTTACAAACTAAGCGGCAAATGTGACCACTTGCATGGAAATGTAGCTTGGAACTATCAAATACTGAAACTAATGCACAAGGAACACTGCAAGCTGTTTCGGAGAGCGTTACGATGCCGATTTTGGTGAAACTAAGCCATCCTAAAAACGTTTTCAAAACATATTTTGGTCGCTCCATTCAGGTGGCCCATCCGGAGAAGGCAACTGCAGTTCTAAATGTACTATTTAGAAGTAGGGACAGAAGCAGCCTAAAAGCATGATTTTCTTTGCTCTTGTGGAAATGCTAGGTGTGATATCCACGTGGTCGAACTGCAAGCTTGCTTTGCACGAGGTTTCATTTGACACTCGTGAGCCAGAAAGTTGAAAGCTGTTGTCCATGTCTGTTCTCCTCAGTACAGTATGCGTTCCGTCTCTATCAAAAGGTTAATTAGCTGCAGCTGTAATACCCAGAGCGTCACTGAGTGAATTATCACAATGCCCTCTTTGGCGGTAGGCATAGTAAGAACGGAACATTTGTCTTCTGCATTTCTGATCAAGAATGGGGAAAGCAGACCGACGGCTTAATTCACCCCATATGTTGAAAAGTCAGGAAATTTGGCTGCTTGAAAGCGGTTAAGTCCTATTACTGAATGTGTAAACTGTTAACTCAGGGATTACACGATCGACTACAAATGAAGCGCATGGTGGAATGCTTTTCGAGAGAAATAATATTCCGCTTTATAATAACCGCAGAAAACTTTAAGTCGAGAGCTCGTAGGCCGCCACCATTATCCGTTCTGTCTAGGGAAGGAATCGTTCGGTTGAACGGCAAGGCAAGTGGTTGCAACCAAAGTATTGCAGATACTGTATTTGAGGTTAATAAAACATGTCTTATCTGATAGTTAAAAAGATATGAGAAATAAGACAAACGAGGAAGGTGTGATCTGATAAATCCTCGGTCATCATACTTAAGTTTTGATTCACTACACGATCAGCCGTATATAAGGAGTATCGACTGAGCAGTCCCACTTTCACCGTGATCCCAGCGAGTTTTGTAGTTTATTCTGGGACGAAAATCAATTGCAAACAAAAACTTGGAATTGCAGACAGCTATGGCTTGCATCGGAACACGTTTCCTTTAGAGTTCTAGAGAAGCAAAACCTAGAGACAGGTTATCAAAGGGAAAATTTCTTGTCCCCTATCAGGTGGTTTGCCGATTTTGGGTATACTACCTATGGAGGACGGAATTCGCATTCGAGGCATTGAATCCTTGCTTTCTGCCTGCAGGATATATCCTTTGGTGTGAATCACCATACAGTTTTCCTTGGAGCTTCGACATCATTCCCCAGGTACCTTTATTAGCTCCTGAAACTATTTCTGCTGCTATTTTATGAACACTGTTTTTGGCTTTTGAGAACACACCATATTTACTGAGAATAACGCTGTTCGAGTCGAGGTTTTAGTCGAGGACGACTGTTAAAACAAGGGTGATGTAAGCGTGCATGCTACAGATCCCGCAACGACACACAACTAAACCAGTTACTGTCCAGTTTATCCCGACCGACTGACCCAATCTTTGGGACTCCTAACCCAGGTGAAAACCTACTGGACAATTTCTGATCAATTGTAGGTTTTTGCGGGAGCCGTAGCACACGTCTACGTTAATATCGTCTGAGCGCTTGTCCTCCTGTCCTGACTGTTTGGATTAGTCCGCATAACTAACGGGGATAACACGGGACTCAAGTTTCGCTCTAGGGAGAACTTATGAGAGAAACTCAAGTCAATGCTTCCTCCCTCTGGTTTGGGTCAACCAAAATGGCCTCGCCAAAAGGGGATGGGCTGCTCAAACAATAGTAAAGAAGGTATAAATTTAATCTATGCTGACTACCCTCAATTTTTTGTTCCTCACATATCATTTTGCACACTGATTACTCTAAAGTGGGAGTGATGTGACTGAAAAACAGTTACCTGTGTGCCGTTCCGAAGCAAATCCATGTTCAGACATGTTGGGTCTGATATTCTAGAGACAAATACTGTCAGTCTTATTCGACAATGTCAGTTTGTGACCAATCAGGAACAGAGGGGTCCAGTTTCGACCACAGCCATCGGATCGTATGAATCACTCTTCCAAAGACAGCATTCCAGGGAGAGAGAATAGTGACTTCCTTGTTTGATAGTAAAAGCCGATTTTTTCATGCTCAGCAGTCCTATAAATGTCCGTTCGTGAGTAGTTTTTGGATTTTTTGGCATTTATTCACACCGCTTCAGCTTGATATTTCCTTCCGAAGGTCCAGCATGACGATTACGGGATTTGGACTCGATTTTGACTGTTATTAGGGCTATCCAATAGATCGTATCCCTGGCCACGCCTGAATTTGAAACCCGAACGATTGACATATGAGGCGAGCGCGGATCTGCATCTGGAAAGTCCTGATAAGCACATCCGTTGACCAACAAAGCCGGGACATTTGCTGGTTGAGTCATCGAGTAGACCAACCGTATCGCTCAAGTGTATGAACAGTTTCGCCTACACGCATATGATAATTTAAGCGCGTCTAACATACATCGGTGGATTGGCACTCACAAACTTACTTTGCAAGACAATTTTTCAAGGTTTCAAACCCGGTCCGGCTAGGGATGAGCATTGTTGATGAGCTCAACGAATAGGTAACCAAATTTCAATACTAGCTGCAGAATACCACACACAACTGCCATGGGTTTCACGCAGGCTCACGCGTTAACCTGGTTTCACCTGATGAGTTTTAGGACAGTTGGATAGAGACCTTCGTCCCAGGTGACACGTTTTCCTTCGGGATACAAGCTTTTCATTTGGCCAACCAAACGCCTCCGCGGTCAGCTATGTGAATAACATCCTGGACCTGAATTTAGGCAACCCGGGTTCAGTTCCCCATGAACGCTCTCAAACTTAATGTGAGTCCTCATCTGGATATGTTGTACATTGTTTGTTTCAACAACAAAATCGTTCAAGGAGATGCTCGCAGCGAGTTGTGAAGGAACTTGAGCTGGCGGTAAAAAATGTGTTCCAGAATAATTAAGTCCACTGCAAAGCTGCGAAAAGTTAAGAATGGATTTACTGTGTTGCCGATATTTTTTTGCGCGCTCTGATGCTTGACGTACGAACCATTTACATTCAACTAGATTACCGAGATGAAGGTCTGAACAGTTTTTAGGTCACCACAGCACCGACAAAAGCTCGAATGTGTTTGCCTGTTAGTACTTACGACTTCCAATATGAAGGAGCACATCAGTCTGAGTTAAAAGTGGCCGAATCAAAAGTATGTAGCCATCCACTCGCGTCTTCGAACGATCAGACATGCATGACTTACGATCAGTTATTGACGGCGATGACCTGCAGGATCTATTCTGATTGGAAATGATATCAAAACCTGTTATACGGGCCTGGCCTTACACCATTCACATTGTCCTACTATAAGACAAGCACCACTTTTTAAATGTACTGGAAATGTGATTTACCCGATAAAGAGAAGATAAGGGAAATGGCAACTAATGGTATCACCGATAGTTTCTTCGGCTTTTATATTGTCATTTTCGTTCAGGATTGCCTGAATGGGTGTTTGGTGACCGACGCAGCTCGGAATACTTGCGGTGGGCTCTCACCAGTTCCCTTTCCCATCCATTTTTTTCTAAATATTTTCTTCACTTTAGGCCTCAAGTGAAAGTAAATTAACCTTCTGCCTGCACAACAGTGAATCATCGGTCTCAAACTGATGCTTTCTCTGATGATGATAATGATCACCATCATCATCCAATATTCACAAGTGGCACTCAGTCGGAAGAGGGCCATCACAAGTCATATCTTGCAAATTTTACTTAGTAGCATCTTACGATACGTCTGGATGCATGCTAGTCGCGTTTTGTTTTCATCCCCGTTCTTACTCCTATTCTCTTAGAAGTCTACATGCCCCAAATTTGCTTGCCTCAGCACTCTTACAATATCTCACACTCACACCCACCGTATCTGTATTTCGCTTTTTCCTCCACGGTGTTGTTGTCGTAGCATAAACCCTCTTTCCAACCCACCACATAAACCATCAATCACATTCTACTTTTAACACGCGAGCATTGGGTCGTAATGATGTTCGTGCTGCTATATTGGCATTTTCCTGTGCCTTCTATTGGTAAGTGACTTACTGAATCATTTGCGGTTGAGACGTTCTCCATTGCCATTACAGTTCCTGAAATTTCAGCCGTCAATGTCATGAAATTTTTGACGTATATACCAGTGCCCTAAACATCTTTGGTACACCCACTCTTCCATTTTACCTTATTTAATTACAATGTTTATGTCTGATCCATTTTTCCAGATATGCGATTTCTTCAGACTGGAGCGCTCTTAAAAGAACTTATTTTTACGGGAGTTTTATATTGTACCCGCCACGTAGCCGAGAGGTTTTCGTATCCACTGACACCATATTCATGTTCCACCGTGACGAAACCCACATTCCTAAAATTCTAATGTCATTAAAAGGCAACAACTTCGCAGCTATATGACAGAATTACGCTGGAGTTATTTCAACCCCCGGGATAGAACGTGACGTCAGACGGTATCTTACGAATGAATTTCACATTAGTCGACTTGAGTGAAATTCGATATCAGTGGCTCGAACAGCATATACTACACTCCAGACCTAGAAGAACCTATCTTCACAGTCAACAACTGCCACACCACAAGGCTTACTGAAACTTTATCTCTGTCCCTGACACTGCATCGTTAGTGGAGAAACAACGATCTTGTGCATCGACGCAATTTGATTGCGATCAAATTGGCCATTTCAGTGAACAAATGAACGACCATATCTGGTTCTTATTTCCTACAGCAAAAAATGTTACTGTGTCTACTTGCACATAATTCCGTGATTTTAACCGACGAAGCAATTATGGGGATGGCAAAAGGTTAGGTTTTCAAATGCCTATTCAGGTTAAACGCCGCTGTGACTTTCAGATTTAGGAAAGACCTGCATGTGAGATGTGAAGGCCAGCTACTCTTTCAGGACAGGTGATAAAATCTGTGCGACATGGACAAAAATTACCTTCAGACTAAAGGCTACAAAAAGACAAACAAGGGAACATCTCTTCTTATAAAGTAGTATGACGGATACGGCGATTTATATAACACGGTCATCAAAACAGCTAGTACTTCGAAAGGATGGGTCTACCGCTGGTTCGGAAGTGTCGCCAATAGATAAACTTCAGACTCCAAAGATCGCTCGGGTCTAAAACTATCCTCTTTTCAGTTGTGGCAACTTATATAGCCCGAGTATTTGTTGATAAAGTAACAGAAAAAGAGCTTCATAGCTTACTGTTGGGTAAGGACCTATATCCCTGTGCTGAAGAGGTCTAGTGGGAGCAAAAATTGGGTTCATTCCTTCACAATTGGTATGGGCCATCCAGAACAGCCGTGCTAGTGCGGAAGTCAGTGGATATAAACTTAAAAACAGGCACTAGATTACTGTCGTACAGCCTCATCCAGATGGTTGTGACTGGTGCCTGATGAAGGCATCAACCCCATCAGCCAGATCAGCTAAAGTGCAGTGCTTTGTTTGCCCTTACCTGATTTGGCAACCGGAAACCATCAGTCAAGTATGGTGACCGTTTAAGAACAAACTCGTTTTTTTAATTGTTTATATCGGGCTGCGGGATAATCCATATATGGCTTGGTGCGAACTACATTTGGTGTAGGCTGCCGTACTCAGGGTTTTGATAAAGTCCTTTAGGACAATCAGATTGGTAAACGCGCGCCACTCACAAGACACTAGGCAATGGGATGTTTGGAAGCATCTTTGTTACTGATCCTCGCCTGTCGCTACAAATGGATTTATACCAAGTTTAGTGAAAGTTCTGGTATGGATTAGTAGTCAGTCACAAGGAGTTAACAGCATAGCTCGTTTCAGCAATGGATCCAGAAACGGATATTGATATATTTTGCAGTATTCTCTCTCAACCCTTAAAAAGTTCGAAAAAATAAGACGTACAAAAGAGCTAATCATGTGTGTGGGAGAATGACTTAGAGAGTGGTTTCACGAAATGTAAACACTGATTCACTTGTAGGCCTAAAGGAGAGCCAGCTCGGAACAGAGTCCCAGCTAGAACAGTGCCTACGTAAGTATCTGGAGCTTGCATGGGCCGGCGCCCTGAATAGTGTGGGAAGTGATTGTATACGATACGGATCAAGCAAAACCAAGTTCTGCAGCATTGGTCACACGTAAGTCACTTGGGTGTGACTGATAAGTGCTGCGTATCTGCTCCTGACCTGAAAACACCTTTAGGATAAATCCACATATTCAGTTCCTCATAACCCATTTGATAACCACAAGCAATCCACTCAAAATAGTGGTAGTTTTTGACGTGCCTCGCACTGGTAAATCTCCCCATATTTCCTCTTGGATGATCACTGGGCCCCACTCCAATCAAATGGAATCTCGCTTTGCTCATATGAAACTTTCGTATTCTAGCGTGTCAATAAACCCAGAAAATGTATGGTAGTGAATCTCGAACAAGGCCAGTCTGGGCCAGCGTCAAATGGCTTAAATTCCGATTTATTGTCATGAGCAAGCAAAGGCGAGTTTCACCTCTTTTAGCGATGACGACTCACTTTAGGTTATAAGCATTATATTTTGTGTTTAATACATCTGACTGATCTGGTCATCAGTATTGGCAGAGCTCCATTGCTGAATTCAGCAAACAGGAAGTCCTGCTCAGCATAAGCGATACTGAACCTGAGACCGCTGGAAGTGGCAACCATTTTATGAGTATGCAGGAGCAAGTGTCGGCTTAACAAGCAACAACACGGTGAATCACAAGGCGTACTTTTTCACCGGCTGGTTGTTGACGCGTCATCACGCATCACTGGAAAGTTCCTCAACGGACTGATAATCTTAGGCAACGTCTACCCACTTATCGCTTTCTTTGATTCAAAGAAGGTCCATGAAGGTATACTTTTGGTTGTTCTGGGCTTCGGTTTTCGCGATACTCATAACCTGCAAACCAAATGCTATTCTATTCCATTTATTGGTACTGAAGTTAAGGTGACAGCATTGGCAGTTCCATCACCTTTCTCGATTAATCCTGCCATGGTCTCAATGTTTTAGGTAGACAGCCCACTGTTTCGAAAGTTTTTACCCGTCGTTGCACCACATAGTGCTTTAGGTGATGGATTGCAGAACCATACAGCAACCCTGTTGGTGGAAATTTAATAAAATGGATGTTTTTGCGTCCCTCTTGGTCATCCACCAGTATCTTTGCACTGCTCTAAACGATATTAGACGCAGTAAATTTATTCCATGATGTACCTGCCACTTGGGGGGTACATACAATCAGATTATTCAGGACCATGCATTTTCAAATAGCTATTGCGGCCAAAACTATTTAAGGCGTCATTGTAGTCGCATTATTTCCCCACGAATGATAGAAAGGGGCTAATTTGTTCTGGACAGTGAGTTTCAAGGACCGGGATTTATGTCTACCTCGTCGGCAATCGTTGGTGTTTTTACTGGCAACCTGCAGTCAAAATGAGCTGATAGGCAATCCACTTGAGTCGATTTAAGAATGGCTTGTGAGTCGGCATTTTGACTAAGAATTTTCCTGTTCAGACTTTCACCAAAGGAAACACTATTGGCCTACAAAGACATGAAAACGAACACGTGACAGAAGTGATCGATTTACATATCTCTGGAAGGATAGTTAACGTGTTTATTGCTTATGAGTCACCCTACTGTTTGAAAAGACCGAGACCGAGAAGAGCGTCCGGGAGAATGAAGAGATAGGTGCTGAGAACTTCTAACCAAACGACACCATGGTTTAAGTGCTCTCAGTTTCAATTCAGGAGCCCCCTCATTTCGTATACGTGAGACGGGAGAGGGTTCCGTGAGTGGAGATTATCAACAATCGAGACAGACTGAGCTGGACAGAGGATCACATCTTGCAGAAGCATCAATTCGGAGAAGTGATGATCAGTAGTCAGGAATGTTCATTTTCGACGGTCAAGATGACATTGGCTTAACTCTAAGGGAAGTGGCCTTAGTGATTCCAGTTACTATGAGGGCTCTGCCGCGACTCTGGAAATAGAATGTACAATAGGAATGGGCCCTTTTGAACAAGTGAGTGAAAAACGGATGATGAGTTTTTGTGTAAACACGGCATGTAGCTGTTGCCTCCCAGTTTAGACCCTTCTAATTCGGATTAGAGTGTACTTCTTCAACGCATCAATACGTCAGTACAAACAACCTATTCCACAATATAATGGTACTCATTTGCTGGATTAGCCATTTCACAGACCGGACCTGAACCCCATAGAGAGGGTCTAGGGAGACATGGCAGGATGAGTGTGTGAAGCTGAATGCTTCTTTCAAAAGAGACGGGACTGAATGTGAAACTCACGGGGTAATTGCAAAATTTAAAAAGAAACCTTCGCAGAGATTTGGTAAAACGTTGCATCCGTTAATAAAAAAGAGAGTTTATTTCCGGCGTAGTAGTTTCTTCCATCCTGGACTTGTTTTGGCCATCCGCATCTCTGTGGCGCACTGTGTGATACTTCGATGGGTTTGAAAATTTGGTCTAAACATTCCGGATGTACTCAGGAACTACGTAGGCTTGGGTAAATCCGTTTCAGATTCGACTGGGGACTGATATAGGCAAATATAACGGGTGGTCGTCATAGCATCGAGCGTGCTATATCCAGAATTTGTTTGCAGCAAACTTTGGGCTACCAGTGTTTGGAGTCTTGTATGATTTATTGGTTTGCACCGAATAACGAAACCCCGATTTCGAAGAAAAACGACAAAATAGGTAAGAACGATCATAGTTTATCTGACTAATGGAGATGTTGAAAATGAGATCAGCCATAACACATAAAGCGTTTCTACAGTGGGTGCGAACGGAGAGATAAACACGGGCCCAGTCAGAGAGCAACGGTTGCAAGCTTCTGTTCTGAAAGTTTAGCCGTAGTGCGCGCCGCCACCCATACAAAACTTACGGTGCTTCACTATACCTAGATTCAGGCTGTTGTTAATCAAACAACACGATGCTTCGTTATAGAGAGATGTTGAAGTTATCCTTCGAAACCGAAGCAGAAAAGCGAAAAATCGACCGAGAATCAGGGTACGTATATGTAATCCTCTCCAAGAATCATCATCAGTGCCTAACTCCCCAGTGTACCAAAGATTCTCACCAGAAGCTACCGGTGATAACTTGTAACATACAATATATTCGGGCAAGCTACACATATTGATGATCATCCTCAAGTTGCGGTTTCAATAGTCCTGATAACTGTTGCAATTCTGAATCCTACGCACTGTTAGTAAGACCACCAATTGCTCATTGCTAAACAGAGGTGAAACAGGTGAAGAGTGGACCTCAGCTTTTGCAAGTACGTTGAATGTAAATCGTGTGACAAACTCATCAATATTCTCCGTACAGCGAACTTTTTCATGGCCTTTTAAGCCGTGCATTGGTATACGTAACCCGATTCACTTCAAGATGCATCGCAGGGATGTGTGTTCGTTCGAATTTTGATTGAATGACATTCGAAAGGACAAGAGTTCTCAGGTTCGACATGAATTTAGAGAATTACTCTAAAAAAACCGTCACACCGGATCAATCGATTTTTGAGCTGCGCACATCGGCATGCCAAGACGACCATGAAAAAAATCCCGCATGTGTATTGTGCTCACTTTGTTTTTGAAGTTTGGTGCAGTTTCAAGATATGCACACAGACCAACAGTCAGTGCATGAATATTGAATTTGACTTTCACGTGCAAGCCATTCGTCTACTGCTCGCATGATGTCACAAACTTTCAATAATCGATACCCTGCCTACGTGAAGCGACCAGTGATTCCTGGAGAGATAACCGGAATGTAGGCGAAAGTAACAACTTATTCCGAAGGCATCTTTAAAGAACTAGCCTACCATGGCCTACTTGGAGAAGTGGCCTTCACCGAGAGTGATCTCTCTTGGAGAGGTGCTTGTAGGTTTCCTATCTTTTTAGGATCAGTTTATTTAAGCTAGTCACTGGACTGTAAATTCTGCATTTTTACAAGCAGCGTTATGATAACCGCTTAAGAAAACAGGTTTAACAACTGATAACTAGATAAAGCAGCCACCACCACCATAAGATATGAAATTCCGCACTGCTAAGGTAGAGTATTAAAATATCACAACCATGGATTAATTCTCAGTTGTTTGGCCGGAGCTTGCAGATTTGAGATCTACCCAGCAAATAGAAGAGTTCCAGAGAGAAGTGGTTTTGCTGTGTCCACTAACTTTCAACAAAAGCGCTCACATTCTTCCATTCCTTCCTGCTTATCTTGAGTCCGTCACTCAGCTGATCTTCCCTCGCATTATTGACTGTTCGGGATGAAAATACTCGTTACTCGGGTCATTATCTTGAATTTTATCTCAGAATAGGGCAATAAAATTTCACTCCGCAGAAGAACAGGCCTGCGTTTTTGACTGATGCTTCTGGACTACTCGGATGTAGTTCTGGTGGTGGCAGTGAAATATACAGAATGCGGACTAGCTGAAATCATCCGGGAGTGAGTGAGGATGTGTGTTTATTTTGAACTCGGACAATACCATACAGCCAGTCGCAAACGATCTCGAACCTCAGTGTTTAACTGCTGAAAAGATAGATAAGCCATCGAGACCTTTTGAAAATTCTCCCAAGACTGTTGTTCCAGTGGTTTTTAGGGTGGGGAGGTGCGTATACAAAATGAAAACACCCCTGACTGTTAGTTCTTTCACAGAGCTGAACAATCATGTGATATCGAGGTGATATCTTCAGTTGTGTCAGTGGAAATACGCTGAGTAATTTATATATGTACTGAAGGACGGAACTTCCACTGATGCACCGCACCGTTACGCTTCAGAACAATGCCCCGACGATAGCTCCCCGCTCAGTGATTAAAAGTTGACAACCTAACTGTCCAGCTCAACGAACAAACCAAACCCCAATTTTATAGCCTGAGCTTCCAGTATTCTCTTCAATAGTAAACAAAACTAGTGGTCAATTGTCACACTTAGCGGTGTTGTGTTTCAACAGAACTTTTGTGTAACCCCTGATTGACTTGTCAATGGATAGTGTACTCATCAGCCACATACCTATCGTAAGAATCTCATTGTCTAGGTATTTTGTCAGCCTACTTAGTTAGCCTCACAAGACATGTGATCACGACAGGCTGTCACGTGAACTGGATGTTCATCTGCACAAAGTCATGTGTACGCCTGTAGGTTGATAGCCGCTGTGTGGTTTTGTCGGTTCCGGTTCATTCACCACTAGATTGTTAACTATCGTCCCCATTGGTGATGATTCTTAAGCCGGTCACTGTCAGGCGGCCAATTTTTAGCTTCTACCTAATTCCGGTTCACTAACTATTCCTTTTTGCTTTGACTTATAATAAATGACGTCCGAAATAACTTGTTTCAATACCCGCTCGCGATACTGCATGGGACGAGGTTAACAAACCGTAATCCGTTGCCTTGTTGTAATGATTTTTCACTGGCTGGTTAATTAAACGAATGCTACAACTGAGAGTTTCATGCCTTCCCAATAGATCCCTGATATCGAGACTCATCTAATGCTAACTGCACATGCACCATGGTCCTGTCGTGCTAGGGTGAAAAATCTGCATCAATGAACAAACCAAGAAGAACAAATCTATTTAAATTTGAGAGCCGTACGCCTTAGGTAATTACTCTTTCATTTTTTAGACAGGTTGGAATGATAGATTTCAAATGTGTGTTTGAATAAGAGCGGGTTGAATAACTAGAGATTACTGAGAACACTACATGAAGGATATCAGATTGCAGGTATTATTCCTCAGATTGTCCTTCAAAGCACACCACGTCTGCGATGCACAACCACATAGTCAACGTCGTCATGCGCTTCTGAAGAATCCACACCAAATAAAACGTTTTTGTTCACTGTGTTACTCTAGGTCGTTTGCGCTTACTTTATCGGTGAAGCACACTTCATTATTTTGAATAACACAGTGAGGAGGGTGATTAATCGAACTGAATGGTTTCTCCCCGTTCGTGTCGATAAGACTGCGCACCAGTTCAACGTCAATTTTATTGCGTTTGGCTCAAAAAGCGCCGGAAATCATACAGCCATAGTCAGCTATTACTTAATTTAAACTAACCGTGTATTACCTTCTAGCCACCTGGCTAAGTTTGGTTTTTGCAAATTTCCAAATGACTGGGACACAACTCGGGACAGCTGATGGAATAAAAACCCTCAGTTAACCAAAACTCGAGATCCTTATCCATCGAACCGAACAAAAATTTAACGTCCTTGTGACAGTTGAACAAAGGCGGACAGCTTGAAGCATTTAATTGCGTTCATTGCCTCGCCTATGGGGTGGAATTCCCTCAGCGTAAGCAAAAGTCGATCTGTCAGACTAACCGTTCATTTCAGTTCAGCGGAAGGTCACATGCACAAATTAAAAAGTGCGACTGTTGAATTCCCTATTCATTTAACCGTCTTCTCCGGCTCTTTGCCGTACAGAGTACACTCTTAAATCCTGTTGCGCACCAGAAGCTCACACCCATTCTAGCAAACTTTTACCCTGTAATCACTATTACTGAAACTCACTCCCATTCTTCCCTATCTTCAAACGCCTGGCGAACGGTCTGTCATACTTCAGTACAGTGAAAATCACAAGCGCCCCACTGCGCTATCCCAGGGAGTTTTGTTGCAAATGAGTCGTCCAGTCTCTTCCAGTCCAACTCTTCCGTTAGATAATTTGATAAGCTGGGCTAGATCAATGTAGTGAATTTCGGTTTGCTAACATGGGTTTCCACCTCGCCAGTCGCATACTATTCGAAATGTACTGGCAGCTCAAAATTATTTTGCTGGCATCTCATCTTAGCGAGTTCAATTACTCTGAGACGGCGCAGTTAGAGGAAAGAGGCATCATGCTAAATCCTGATACCTTAGAGCAGCTCTATCTCCGGGTTTGCATCCAGACGATCTTACACCCAAACATTAAGACCACAGTGACCGGGTCATGCCCTGACTCTTGCCTGTTGGGGACATTCTGATCGGCTGAAGCCTTGACAAAAAATGGTGTTAGCATGCGCAAGCCAAATGTTCAGGTCAGAGTATAATGCAAGCTTGTGTAAAACAGGCATGTAACTGTCCGTCAAATGAAAAAGACTTGGTTCAGCTTACCTTTTTCCGAGGGGAAGCAAAAACGTTCAGCACAAAAGTAAACACGCAGCGGGAGGTCTGCACGCGTTTGCTCTCAGCAGTCTGGTCTTACTTACCTGGCAGCTAACAGCAGGGAGCTCATTGACTCAGCAGCAACCCGCTCGGTTGTGGGATAATAAATGGCAACAGAAAAGTATATGAGAAGAATGACTTGAGGGAAAGAGAGAGTACACAACTCTGACGTGCACACACAATGGTGAAGCTCAGGTTCGGACTTTCCTGCTGGACTTGGACAAACCAGAGTAGTCGAGTCAAAGCAGGAATTGGACTATTCAAGATGTGTAGACAAAGTCTCACTACATATATCAAGTGGTCACAAGGAAGTTGAATCACAGATGGGCCAAGCATTTAACCATTCTGTCGAAAACGGAGATCTTTCCTCTAGGCTGTAAACTTACTCCGCCCAAGTTGCTGAAGCGTCCCCATGCTGACATTTCAAGACAGACGTTAGACGAACATGTGTTTTCAGTGATTCATCTTTTCAAATGTACATATAACATGTTGGTTAAAACAGTAAAATACAATAAAATTCCAACAAAGCAAACACAGGAAATATGGCCCGTGTGCGCCCACAGTATACTGTGTGCAGGCGTCCAGCGATCCAGTCCCTGTTGACTCGCTGTCTAGTTTTATGTATCGAGAGTTGGTAAACCACTACGACATTTCATTTTGCTGATTGTGGACTGCTAAATATCACGGTGCGAATGATAATTGTTCGCTAAGCAAACTGAAGCTTGTCTACTCAGTAAAGTAACACTGATGGAACGTCTCATTGGTAGTGCGACACATCCTATCCATGCATGCCACAAGTTTTGGAAAGAACTCATGTCCAGACATTACTTAGAAAATCCCTGTAGGATACCGTCAAGATTTCCGCCGAAATCCACCGAATGACCCACTTGTGGTCTTCGTGTAAATCATGCAGTGGTTACCAGTTGCCTGTTTAAATTGCTTCCTTGTACTTACCTGTTAGATATTATTCTTGTTTTAACCAGCAACAAACTTGTTCAGACGATCTGATTACCAAGGAACAGTTATTAAGCTTCGCAGAGGACCTACTCTATCTTAGAATCAAAGCCGTGTTCATAGAAAAAACGTGGTTTGATCCCGAGACCTCAGCTTTCCATGCTTAGTGGGAGCCAGCAATTGGGCTTTCAGGGAGCGAACACGTAGCCATTGCTTTGGTATCTTCAGGCCGTTGATCACGTGTCCTCTGACCTGTTTTCATGGCTTTGGTCTGAATATTTTTCCAACTGGATATGGACTGATTAAAAATCTGACCACTACTGAATAGTCAGAAAGTCCCGTTTAAACAGTTACCGGCTATGCAAGCAAATAGGTGAGCGTGGTCTTGTTTATAGCAACTTGAGACTGTCAACAAAACGACCAGGTGTCTGTTTTCTCTAAGCGCACTTGCTAAGTTCCGATAAACAGCATAAACCTAGCGTAAATGAGTGTTTCGAGCTACGACCATATATTCATTGAAATGTTTATGATTTTACAGAAGCTACCAGACACTTGTGTTACAACTGCTTTTGGTGTTTCGTGTCAGCGGTGGGAAACTCGTTTCGAAATTGGCCTGAGAGCCGAACAGCATTGTTAAGGCTGGCATGTTGGTGATTGAGACCACAGGGTTGCAGACGTATTTGAAATTCATGATTCAGGGTTGACAGATGTTAGTTAAGAACGTAAGAGAGACAACAAATTACCCACCAGATTGAAGAATTGTACCGACTGCCAAACAGCCGCAGAACTTGCGTGGCTGTAGAGCACATAAAAAGAACGACTTCCGGTCGTGTCAGTACCATCAGGAACAGTTTACAGTCCACTGTAGACTGTGCCGATTTGTACAGGCATGTTAATTTTCTAGCCACTAGCGGGCAGTAATCTGACTGGCGAGTTATTATGCACAGCTCGATTCACCCACGCCCATGCACGCGGTCTCGCAAAGCTATCATTTCACAAATATGGATAGGATCTTATGCTAACCAAAGATACAAAGCAGTTTGTAACGGACGCAGAAAAAAGACAGTTTTGACATAGTTGATCGAGCGTGTGTAATTTCACAACTTAGTTAACTGTCTGCTGTCGTAATGGGCATTGAAAACAGACAGAAAACAGCCATTAAGACGGAAAACCTGCAAGAGATTTGCTTCCAAAGATCTTGATGTGTTATGAGTTGACCCCATATTTAAGCATACAACATCACAAATTTTCTATAGAATGATTCGGATTAGTTTCATATCACAGTGGCTGTCAAATGCGTTGTAGGGGACTCAGTACTTCCGAGGAGAGTCGGAACAGTAGCTTTCAGACGCAAAATTCTGAAGCATTGATTCTAGCCACGCTTGCATTCGAATTACCCGGCATTCATATTGCTTATTTTGTAACAAAAATACTGACGAGTGACACCGTTTTTCGTGGGGAGCCATGTAGGATTGCTTGGTCCCAGTTCAAGGAAGGTACAGACAGCTAGGTAGGTTGATAAACTTGGCCTAAATGGACGGTTATATGTTGGCAACGAACCCCTGTTTGAAGATTCCGGATAACTGTAAACAGGCGTTGAAGATGTATCTTTACTATAGAAATTTCACCCCGTAGGCGAAGTCACTCGTGTCGAGAAGCACTGTACAGCTGCTTCACCTAGGAGAATTCTTGAAATGCGCACTATCGATGATTCTCATTAAGTATGAAACAGCTGTACAGTGCCTCTCGGCTTTTTGACATAGTGATTTGGCTTGCAGGATGAAATATTCACTGGCAAATTTACAAAAATGCTCACACTATCAGCAGACTATATGTATATTAAATTTAAATACATGCCTAAGGAAATTCTAGTTTCTCAGTAGCACGCACGAAAGAAGCTTACCCAATCACAAATTTAGAACATCATAGTTGGAGTTTAGCTGTTCAGTAATACTCGAGATAAGCTGTTTCGGAAATCCAATGGACTTATCTCTGTAAGGGGATTAGTCGTTACTAGTGCAAACTTTTGACAGATCCCCGGGCGGGTTTATTTTCCCCGACCAACTTCTGTAGCCAAATCTCCAGGGGATAAAAGAACCTCATTGTCAAGTCCTTGAATTTCCGCCTTTTAGGTGCATCATGAATTCAAGCATAACAGAAAGAAAACCGCACCGCTGTACTGTTGCTCTCCATCCCTATTCATCAAATGTGGTGTCATGACAACTGTCCACGTTAGGACAACAGCTACCTGGAGAGGCGCCTTCCGAATAACGTTCCCAGTGAAACAAACACACACATTTGGAGTCAGAAATGTAGAAATGTTAATTTGTAAATCGGTGCAAACTAGTCATTAAATTGTAAATTATGAGTCACGTGCCTCAGAGTCCTGACTGTAGTACTGTCTAAATTTTTTTTATTACAAATCCACGTTGTTTTAATACTGTGACAGGTAATGGATGTGTCTGGTCAGCAGCCTTCCATAATTGCCGAGCAGCGAAAAATTACACAGGAAATGGAAATTGGAGGAGAAGGTATCAGAAAGCGAACGTTGTACAAAAACACAAATTGCTTGATCTCTCCAAAGGAAACCGAGGAAATGTCAAATATTCATAGGCTTTTTGAGTGAAGCATTACTACCTCACAGTGCATTTCAGACAAGGCGAGTTGGACCCAAATTATTAGTCGCCCGATTCAAGCAGAATTGACCTCATTACCATATAATTATCATCCAATGCTCGAGAATAAAACACCTAATCTTGTTTGCCCGACGATGGGTAACCTGTTTTTGGCGTAAACTCTATTGCCCAGCCGCTAGCCTACTGATGCAGCTTTTTGTAATTTCAGGATAAGCACCCACATTCTATCCGCGCTCAAACTACCAAAGTGTTGCGGTCTGGCTCAACAACTGAATAAAAACGCAACCCAACACGTTCCTGCTTTGTGATATTCGCTTCAATTTCCTACTAGTCATCCTAATCTGGATGTATCAGACGATGTCATAATAACGGATTTTCCCTTAATTTACGCAACTCGTAAGAGTCGCCAATAGAATAAAACGAATAACTTATGAACCCTCAAATATGGTGAATGCTACAGCGAATTGGCGCTCGCTCATCAAAGCTGTTGCTTTCAATGCGTAGCCAACCAGTTCCCGAACTTACTGGACATGCCATCGCCTCCAATGCTCGGCTGTATATCCCACGCTCTCTCACTTACCGGTGTTCAAAACTGTAGCGGCTGGAACCAAAGTACCCCTGATACTGGCTTACAGCTGATAGACTAAAGTGAAGTGAACTACGGCGAACTCCCCAAGAAAAAATCCATTTAAGACAATCCTGGACGGAGAACAGTGGTTTTTCTTCTTCGAAGAACACGGCTGATAGGGATACGGAGTAGAATCAACAAAAGCTCCAGATGAGATTCTGTTGAGTCTCTCGTTAACACCAACTTATTTTCAAATGAGTGTATTTTAAAAAACTAAGGTTTATTAGCATCTGGAAAATTAACTAGTCGTGGTCAGTGCATTCATTTGAGAAAAAGGAGGGTCACCGTTATTTTAAATTGAAAAAAAGATGCGCGCGTAACAACAATTCCTGAGTCAAGAATGGTAGTTGACTTAGGTTTATTATGTTATGTTACTTCGAGGCTAAGCACTCAAGCAGATATCATGCATCCACTTCGGTCAATGAGGCAAAAACCGATGAAAATTTGACTGAAACGCATTGGACACCATAGCACAAGCACGTTATTGTTCGGAGGGGGCATCGGTTGAGCATTCATGAGTTATAGAAAATGGCAGTTCTTGTGGACTTGGTTAAGCCATTCATGGAAACAATATCGGTGGAGGAAAAAATCAGAGTAGGCACGGTAAAATCCAAAGAATTCGATCTTTCGTTGAAGGCTTTTATTAAGGAGACTGAATAGACTGAGGGAGGTATACAAAAATCGATGTTAGTGAAAAACACTTGGAGAGTTGTATCAAGTTTCAACATTCCAAATGCTTAAGGTTAGGATAATCATGAACATGAGGAAAGCTTCCAATTGATGTAACGAAATAGAGGTTCAGACATTTCGAGCGACGATAACAAATTCCAGTAATGGTACAGAAACGAAGCAAATGCATTCCTAGAATAGACTGATTGGACGAAGCATTTACTGTGTATTAATGTCAACAAAAGTTCGAGTAACTTAAAGATTTTAGGGTTAGGCTGAAATGGATAACTTTACTTGTTTCATTGTTTAACTAGTCCATTTTTTTCTTTTGGCACTACCCATGAACAATTTCTGTTAAATTATGCTTCTATCGGTCCCCCCTATGTGAACAACTCATTTTCTGATACGACCTAGAGCTATACGCCTTATCGCCTGAAAAAAACCACGTGTTTAATGTGGCCGATATGACTTGTTCTCCTTTAAATTCTGAGGGAGATTTAAGGGGAAATCAACATGGGAGAACCGAAAAGGCATGTCTCTTGTCTATGATTTACTCGGGAACGAGAAAATGAGCATAAAAAGCGGCACACAGACGGTAATGAAACAAACGCTGTAAGGAAAGACACCGAAAATCGAAAGATATGGAATTCATATATACAAAACACGGAAAATCAAACATTTCGGCACAGAAAAGTGGGAATATTAACAACTAAAACACAGATCCTTAACAAACACCGCATTATTACAACGAGTTCTTTAGATTGCAAATGATTAGTTTTCCATAAGGACAATTTTAGAAGATGCAAAGCCGTCAAGGGACGCCGTCAACTTACACATAAATGAAACGTGGGCTGTAAGGAAGTCTATCACCCATGACTACTGCCTGGTCGAACAAAATACCAACAGTTGACACTTAACACGAAGGGTTCATATCCTGTTCACAGACCTAGCTGTACATACCAAGACGTCTGTTAAAAACGGTTGTCCGTTCTAAAGGGTTGTAGATCCGCTGCAAAGTTTGACCATCCAAAAAGAGTAATCGTTCATACCAACATTGTCATTCAAAACGGTATGCACTTGCTTAGACGGAAAGCGTCCGGGTAGTAGCTAATTTCATGACAGGTCTATGAATTTTATGGTCAGTTGCCGACATTCCGGAGGGTTCGAAAGCCGAAACACGTTGCAAGTATATGAAGACTAGATCATTCACGCATGTCAATGAGAAGGACTATTCGGTTTCGTTAGGAATGCAAAGAAGGAAAACCGAGTCTAAAACCCAACAAATCTTCATGATGTGGGCAAAATGTGACAGTGCGAAATTCAACACCTGTCTCGGAGCACAATAGTTGAAAGCAAACCTGAAAATCATTCCTCCTCAGATCCCGGGGGTGCGTAACGGATTCGAGCATCTAAACTGGCCAACTAGCAGGATCTTCCAGTCTAACGCAGCTGGGTTTGATAACCATGAGCCATCTAAGTATTTGCGACAATTCGGGTCACCAAAGCGTGTAACAATGGGTAGTGTAGAATGAAAGGGGATCGAGAATGCGAGTAATAAGAGAACACTAATAATGGGTCAACGCGGAGGGTAACCTATCAAAACAACCGTACCCTCGGCTGCCATGTTGGCGGGTGCCCATAACTGTTGCTGTCATTCTCTGTTCCTCAACCTTGCAGATGACATGTACCGGTCTGGCTAAGGAAAAGGCAAGTCCACAGACCATACTTTGTCAACTTTGAGCTCTTCCCAGTAGGAATATGCTTCATTAAAGGGGACATGACTAGGCAATCGATCACCTGGCATATGGAGCATATGGTGGAGTCAGCTCAGTTGGTGCAGCCGCGTCACCTGTTGGACACTCAGTTGACTTGCCACAAAAGGTTAGGATCTCTTCAGTGCGGCCGCCCAATGTTTGTTGATACAGCCTTCGAGAGTACCGACGGTCAAAGATAAGAAATCTTTATTTTCCACGCACATCGGCGAAGCTTCACAGGGCGTAAAGCGACACTGGTGTTACTTCCGCGTTATACAACCTGCCTGTCATCAACAAAATAGTACTATGCGATCTCTAAAGGTGCCCAAGTTGTTGGAACTCAGAGCTCACTTAAGCTATTCTTACATCCATTTCGTCAGAAATGCTGTCTGTCGTCTAACATGATGCAACTACCCATACAGTTAAATTTGCCTAATACCTCCAACGGTACTGATGCCATGACCAGGCTCGTTGGTGTATTCACTCACCCATAAAACAGTACTTCTCACTTCGAAGATGTAAAGCGCATATCGAATCACATGGTGACATCACGTAGAGTATTTAATGCACTTTTGTTGGGATGACAACTGAAGCAACGAGGGTCATGTAGCCTGCACACTCAAAGTCAACAAAGTCCTCCCATACAAGGAGTTCAAAGTCTGGGGGAGCAGCATAGCCAGAGTGTTTTCTATTAAGGGGTCGAAAATGAGATAAAATAAAGGGTAGCCCCACCTAACAAGGGCATTACTACTCGCAAACTCACACATCCTACAGGATTTAAACCATACAACTGAGCGGAGCGAGACGAAGATGCTGAAGACAACTTCGAGGACGAGACGTTAGAAACCATTACGGTCGATCAAACCAAGCTATGGCAGTTTTTTTGGTGGCATAGTTGTCATACGGTGAGGATATGGCCAACGCACCGAATTCCCAGACGGAATTCTGCTCGGTTTCAAAGAATGGTTCTCACAAATACCAGGGAGCCTGTGTAGGACAGGGCCGGCTAACAGAATAAGAACGACAGTGACTAAACGGATATCCATCGGACCCCATAGTGCGACCTGATGCCTCTTTTAAACACCCTGAGCACAGTAAAGCTCCGTCATTCCCTGAGAGATTCTTCCGGCTTTCAACTATAAATTTTGTCAGATTGGGGGACCAACGTCCTCCACAACTGTAAGCAAGGGATACCAGTGGTAGAAATATGGATATCTTTCTCCATAAAGCACGTGCACATTTGCTACTCAGTATAATCACTGATGGTTTTTCTGCCACCACCTCGAGATAGGCGCTGGGCTGTAGATAAAATGCGTAAGAAGTCTTGGTACCTAAGTGAGACGTGACTTTTCTGAATACCTCAGCCGTCCTTGCTTAGACTTATCATACTCGTGTGCAGAGGGATCAATCAGCGAAAGTCACATCACGTAAACTTCGCTTAATTTTTGCAAACACTAAGCAAGTAATGATGATAGCAGTGAATAACATTAGCGCTCGAAGTCTTGGTTATCTCTCGAGGCAGGTGAAAGCCGTTCGAAGGCACGTTTTATGTTCGCCAATCAACCAGTCAGAGACATGAACATATGCAGCCTCAGTAACGAATTCTGCTTCACAAACCAACTCAACTAAGTCTGAAACTTCATCTGCTATCCTGTTGCCTCACGACCTCCGCACAGCCGCGACGGGGTGGCCGAGTGGTTAAGGCGATGGACTGCTAATCCATTGGGGTTTCCCCGCGTGGGTTCGAATCCCATCCCCGTCGCTGCGGTTTTGCTTCGGAACCATATTGATGAGCAACTTAAGCGTGGGGTGAAGAGAGAGGGGGTCCTCTGTCGAATGTATGGGATCGTCATATTGTGAATTCGCCTCCAAAAATCTAAGGCGACCCTTCAGAAAAAGCTGATCAGAATCTTTTTTCCTGTGATCAGCTGGTTGTGCAGATAGACCATCTGTGAAACTGCTGCTGACGGGCGAGCATTTGATAATCAGGTTCCCGCAGTAGTGGAATCTCACACACACACACACAACAGCGCCCCCTCTCCAGTTGGCGTTTATCTGGTTGCACCTAAACCAAGTTGTGTATGGCAATTTATTGGTGAGTGCGCTGCAATTAGACACTGAGACGACGTCAGTCGAAACTACGCTCGTGAGAGTGGTTGGTATAATTAATCCAGGTGGTGCTTTGCAATATTTGAAGTGTAAAACCGTTAGCAAATTTAAGCAACTATGTAAGTTAGCTGCCGGAATATCATTGTCTATAACCCAGGATAGAATCCCCTTTAGGACTACCACACACAGATGGATGAACAATCTATTATGGCCTATCCGATACAGATTTCATCCACTAAACCGTCGACCACGTTTATATAACTGTGTGCGGGTGCGTACTGGCGAAGCACCCATAAATATGCACCTATCGCGCTCCGCCGAAGGGACACCACACATTATTGCAACAAACAGTGAATGTAATCAGGAAATTAACAGTATTCTGAACAGTTTGACGCACGCAAGAAATAGTAGCTGGGCAGAAGTAGGTTGTCTATCCATTGGTATTTACGGCAGTTCCTGAAAGAAGACTACTAGATTAGATGTCATAGTGCACCAACAACCTGCATTTAGGGTTCCTCAAAGTTGGTAGCAACTGCACGTCTTGTAGATATTGTAAAGCATCGACTGGATTACTTCTATCTGACACCAATCAAGCAGAGTTTTGACGGAGATCTTCTCAGCGAACAGTTATGGCAGAGGAGCAACAAATCGTTCTACGGCGAACACTTACAGGCATATGTACTTATACTACTGATCGAATGGCAGTAGTTGAGATATAACATGCGTAGCATAAGCATAGTGGACAGCTGGTGTTAAAGGATGGAGGACAACAGCGCAAACCTGTGGTCAGATGATGAGGTGATGACTGTCACACGTTTTGATTCTACAGACCCTGGAGGTTCTGAGGGTAGGGCCAGCGCGGGGTGTTGACTGAAACCGACCAGATCAAAGCGCGCTAATGGTAGTAATAGCACAGGTCAGTAATTCGCACTGCAGCGCGTTGTGCAGTTAACCAAGTTTGATCAACGTGCCTGAGGATGGGGCTCCTCCATCGGTGGCTTCTTGAAGCCCGCGATTTCATTTGACTTACATCGAAAACACACTGATTTTCTCGCCAAGGACAACCTGTTAGTAACCCATAAACTTTGTACCGAAAACGACTGGGATTGCCTGAGCTCGCTGTAACTCAATGGTATCATCCACGTAGTATTGATTGAAGGATCGCAAAATCTGCCATGCACTAGGCAGGTTTCAAAGCATGTGAACTCTCTCTCTCTCTCTTTATATATATATATATA
>SJOL01002222.1:23349-48349 GCA_004794785.1 Opisthorchis felineus | reverse complement strand
ATATATATATATATACTTATCCGAGACTGTTCCTCCGGGGTTTGCTAATCTCAGACCGACATTCATTCATTCATGAGGAAGCACTTCTGTCTGTAGTTTGGTTCAGAAAGGTTGGTCTGTAGCCTGGAAGAAAAGACCATAAACTGAGTCACTGTACGCAGAACTTGTTGGCAAGCGGTACACTTGCCGAACCAGTACGTTCCCTCGAAGGAAGACTCCCAAGCATGAGAACAACACGCTTCTAGAATATAAAACACGAATATGTTTACCACACTATGACGCACCCACAACAGACAAACTATCACATCTAGGCAGGAATATAAAAAAACAATATGGCAAGACAATACGGAAATCTGAAGTAAATGCAGACAAGAAGAGCGAATGACCGGAAGGCCGAAACAATGTGGAATAACAATAATAAGAAAAGTGAAAGTATTCTTCTTTTAGGTTACCTAGTTTGAGAAAAAACAAGATCATAGGTATCACACATTTGGTTGAAAATCTAGCGTATCTGGGGCAAAAAGTTAAACTAAATAGCAGGCTAATGGCCAGGATCACGCACAAAGTGAAATGCGACAAACGAAACAGATTACTACACAGTGGAGCACGACCAACAGGTAGATGAGAACAGGACGAGAGAGATGGATGGGATGTGAAATGCACCAATCACAGAAGTGGACGTGAGGTAAAGGAGAGCGAGGGATTCTGGACTCTGACTATACTGTACCGTGTAACGAGAAAGCCTCCGGTGGGCAGCTATAAAGTGTAGAACATCGGAACAAAATCCGTATACTGATAGACCAAACAAAGTCGGCCAGGTAAAAGAAGTGATATAATTGACAACAGGGAGGCACTTGCATAACAAATGGCGAGCGTAGTGGGCATGAGAAGTACACTAGTAACCGCAATTCTCCCAAAAAAGACCATTTCAGCCACTCCTCAGAGGGATCTCACACTGAATCGTGGTCAACTGGAAACATTGGTGAGTACTCCCTACCAGAGTGCCCTCATTCGCGGATTACTGTAATTCACTTTTTGGCAAGTTCCCGACTGATCAAGTGCACTTCTCGGAAACAGTCAATAAGATCGTAAACAATATTCTCGTAGTCGGGTTGTGTGAGGGCAGCCAAGGTGATCAAGGGACGCCAAGGCTCAGGGTTCTTTGATGCGGATTTCATTTTTGGAACAGAAAGCTGCCGGATTTCTGACGGATCACGGCAACTCCACAGTTCCAGGCCGAATCGACACCCTTCAAGTGGGGCAAGATAGACGAGAAAATTTAAGGAAATAAAGGGTGTGTACACGAATCAACATAGTAACAGAGACTAAACTGGATAGCTTTTCTGCTAAGTGAGACAAAATTACTGAACCGAGCGAGCCTGGCACTTTGGTTGCGTCCGGTGGCCAGCCGTTCCTAATAACCGAACATGAAATCAATTGGACGGCTGTGTCATGTGCGGGCTACGGACTAAATGAAAGCATGTTTTGATTAGTCAGAATGTCGACCCATCTGGATCGACCATGTATAGCTTGACGCTTCCAGCCCCCTCACGGAGATTCTAGCGCCACCTTGTAGAACATTCTGTGGTCGCCCTATAAATATGGTTGTAATAATCTTCCTTTGCCTCCATAAAGGGCTATCCCAGGCTACCGTACCTTTTGATATACAATAGTGGGCGGAGCAGGAAACCAAGGACCAACACAAAGTTAAAACACCGTTCAGCAAATCACAACAGGGCAGTGAAAATTCGTATGCCTCTCGAATGCGGCTTTTAACTGTGCACGCACCTTGACAGAGCAGAATTATTTTATTGTAAATAGTTCGAAAATCAAATAAAACACATTACGGTTGTGTTTGGCATGGAGATCGTCAAACGGTCACAAATTTTGAAATATCGACTGATATTTTCTTTATCGGCTGACATATGGGGTGAAGAAACTAGTCACGTGCAACTTTAGATGCGCCTCTTGGTCTTGTTGTTGTTCAACCGATGACAGTATTCAAAACGTTAAAGTGAGTAGAACCTTATTCAGTCCGCTATTCTTAAATTGGAGTAGTTTAGTGGATGCACGACAGTATTATTTCCACCACTTCTGGAGGATCGAGTATCAGAATAAATGATGACGTTTCTAAGGCACTTGAACTGAAAACCCTCTAACTGAGACCTATTGTGAACGACGGTCGTAAGGTCTGCAGTCAAGTTTTGTGTTTCACTGGTTGGTCTAAAATCTGTGTGATAACCAATGCTACTAGAAAATGTTTAAGTAGCCAAAATACCTCCAATTTTAGCACAATGCCTCGGCAGCCGGCCAATGGGAAAGCGGCTACCGATTGAATTCAAAGATGAAAGGTTTAAAATATAACTCGAATTTCAAGAAACCATCCCTCTGACCACAAAGATATTCATTTTAGCTCAAATGAGTTTTGATTTTTTCAATTATTTTTTGATGTGCTTCATACTGTGAGTCATCAATGAGTAACGATTACGCGGGCTCTTCGATGGATAAATAATCATACGATAGAAAGGCGCGTGAAAACCAGTCTGAGGATGCCTCGGAAACCAAATCATGAAAAAATGGCGGCGATGTTATTCAGCCGTCTCGGTCTGACAGAATGACTAGGGAAAGAAAAGACAAGAGTGACTGGGTTAGGTAGCGAGAAAACCAGCAACGAAGCCGCCTGCTCACACAGATACATATCTGACAGAGACATCCAAATGTCGTCGCTAGAATTCCATAGTACACAATAAATTAAACGAAGTGGAAAGACGCTAAATCTCCCAAAACTTTTCCCAGTCTGAGCGGAAGGGTTCACATTCTGCAGCAATCCGGAGTAGACATCATCCGTCAGTTTATTGAAGTCCACTAAAAAACGATGAAAACAAAAGGACTAACTGGAAATGTATCAGGCAAATACAAGTGCAGCTTAGCAAAGCTTGCTCACTACTACCTATATAGTACACTTATTACCTCTGTGTCTAGTCAGATCATCTGTAGCACCAGAAAATGTACTTATTGCTTGGGGCTCAGAAGGATGTGAAAATTCCCGAGCTTGTACGCTGTTTGACTTGGGCTGAAATTTGTGACCTGGAATAATCGTCGAAACTCCATTGGGTTCAGCCACGACAGATTTAAAAATTATCACAAACATCATCAAAGAGGGCAGTACCGCAGTAGAACGCTCATGCTTCACTGATACGTCAACTGACTACAATGAAGCTCTGCGGTGGCAAGCAGAGACTAGCCGAGTTTTAACACACCACAAACATCCGAGGTGGCAGCATTTCAGAGCAGTTACCCAGACAACCTAGATAAAGCTGACAGCATTATCGCCATCGGCTTCCATTCGATGTGACATTCTTCAGTCTTCATCCAAGCACGGAGGGGGTCACGTTAACCCCATCTTCGGTGGCAGATCATGCCAACGACATCCAGAATTTTCCCTAACTCGTTTAGTTCCTTCCACTTCTTAGCCCCTTAAATTTCCTTGAACCAAAGTTGGCACGGAAACTAGTGGTTTCCCCGGTGGACGATAACTCAGCACGCAACCAAACTACAGAAGCCTGAAATTCTCGGTCAAATTATCCACAGCTTCAACAAACATTCGTTCTCTGATTACCCTGCTGTGAGGTCTATTGATCACCTACAAGTAACGTAAACGGAGAGGGGACCCGATACAGTACCTGTGAAGGGAGGCTTGAGCAATATTTAACTGAATTAGATAAAATGCTAGCCTCCACCCCGTCTCAAGATCAGGCAGCTTTCTTCCGCTAGATACAGTGCTTGGAGCAAGTGTTAGAGGGTTCTGTTTGACTCGACACCGAGGAACGACGGGTGGATGTCTGAGTCAAAAGAGCATCCCTTGTCAAATCGATTTAGGAGACGCAGCATCGGTTGTCATGCTGGTCGACTTAAGTAACTTCGACGTTCAATCAATATAGTTACAGTACCAAACTAGGTTACCAGTAGGTTACCGTCTTTTCGATTTTACTGGTCTGTTATAGTGTCGCAGACACCCAATCGTGGGTTAGCATTTTGCCTTGTGTTGGCCACAAGATAAATAACTTTTATTATTGTTATTAACCGTTCAGCCGTAGCACCCTTTCGGTTCCTAGCTGCCATACCAACGGAAGGAGGCACGAGGGCTGGGATACTGCCAGGTTGCCGAAGCCTAGACAGAAGCTATCGAGATGCCGAGGTTGGGTTCGAACCAGGGACCTTACGGTCCGTGAGCTGGCGCCTTAACCACTGAGCTATTTATTGTTACAGAATGGTAACTACAGAGTGAGCAAACTGCTGTATCGTGGCTGGTGTACTACACCAGCCGAGCTATTAGAACATGAAGTAGAATAAAAATTTAACGACTAATAAATAATGAGACCACAGAGCGTGCACAATGTTCAGCCACATGTGAATGGAACTGAGAGGTGAGAAGGAATGAAAAACTTACATTCGGATTCGAAAGGTCGAAGTACACAATCTGACAATGGAATGCGACGCACTCCAACTAGTTTGTTGAGCTGCAGGCAGGACAATACATCCCTTCGGGAAGCAAAGGAGGTCTTAGCTACGGGAAGACAGGCCGAAGTTGAAGAGGGTTTGAGCAATGGAGTGTGTGCGTGAATATTTTCTGGAACTGGGAGTGAGACGTCAGTCGAAATCTGATCGCGAGAGCTAGGTCTGAGACCATACGGGGGGCGAAATTGCGTACCTAAAAGACGTCGTAGTGTTTCGGGTCGGGAATGCGATTCTCCACGCAATAAGGAGATCAACTCCCTGCCCAGCTGCTGGTTCGAAAAAGCGTACCTCCTGGATTTCCGGCTTGATTGGGTGGGTTTTGCAAGCAGCATGCAATCGTTGAATAGAAAGACATGTCTAAGCAAACCCACACGGCTACTGCTGTTCGTACGTTTGATAAACTACAAATAGAGAGAAATAAGAACCTCAATAGTACGATGCCGCCCCCCAACCATGAAACGCCTCTGTCCCTAAGACAATGTTTGCAGCAAGGAACTTTTCTCGACTGTAATCCGGGCTGCAGCATAGATAAATCCAAGAGAACCACAAGATAAATATTTTTTGGTTTGCTGCGAGGTGGTTGACGTATATCAGTTATCACTCGGTTAGCCAAGCGGACACTACCGCGGACTTGCGTTTGGACGATCCGGCTGTCTTGAAATTGATTGATGGCCCCTGAAAATGTTACTGACGTGTTGTTTCATTATCCGAAGAAGTAGAAAATACATAGGAAGATGTTTCAACACCGCCATGTTCAGAAAAAGTCGTATAATCTTATCCATAAGTTCATATGGAGGCCGTAGAGTTTCATCGAGAAAACGCGAACTATAACTGCTTTGTTCATCAAGCAGGTCTTGAAGAAACTCGTCAGTAAAAATAATTACAGGTTCCAATCGGATCCACATTGTAGCCGAAACTGGCATTACGGGCGTACTAAATGCGCTTGAGTAGATATCTATGGCAACCCACAGGGAATCGTGGGTACGCTTAAACTGACAAGAACAACCAAGGCAGAAGTGAAAAAACTGCAGAAAGGAGGCAACCATCCATTCGTTAGACACATTAGAACTGGGCAAACAAAAGCGAACCAAAATGAACTGAACATGATTCTACCGGTCGTATAACAAAGTGCGCGCACGCTAATCCTAAACACGGGAAGATGACAGCTATCTGTACTGGTCCATTCTTGTGTCCAACCAGTGGTAAAGATCAGTTGCACACAGAAGTCTTCACAGCATGGCGCATTTGCCTATGCCCCCCGCTACATTCAACCTCGTGGACCCTACACCCTGCTGATTGTAGGCTAGCAGAATCACGAACCTGAAGTGAACCGCCTACAGACGCCACGTTAAACAAGTCAGCATTTCGAATAACGCCCGGTGAAGATATTTAGCTAGAAACCATTTATCAAGGTTCCAGTCACCGGACTTGTGCTATTCAAGATAAGGGAACTGGGACGGAGACAGTCACAAAACTAGGACAACAGCCTGCGTTTGTTCAGTGTGGAAAGTCTGCTTTTTGTTAGAATGGGGTTTGGACATAAATAGGCACCGCTTTCGACAGTAGCTCTAAAAAAGGAATGCCAACAGACTGGGTATACAGTTCGCCGACCAGCTTAGACAAATCCCGGTACAAGTAAGCTTTCCGGTTTTGAAGCTAGAGCGCATAGAGACATAAATCCTTATAAGAAACCGGTGCTTTCCTTGGCGTTTGAAGGAGTCTTCCAATGTGTTCGTATACACAGGTACAGGTTGAGAAAAGGACCAACTCGGTCTACCTGCCGATGGTTCAAAGATAAGACTAACCTACTAACCCTTGAATAAAAAATCCACAGTCAATCACTTCTTAACGTTGTAGGTAAAACGCGGTTACAAGTGGCCAACATTTTGCTCAAATCAGGTTGTATGGCTGAAATATCGAACGACCCAGCCACATCTGCCTGTGATTTCAGTATCTGCCAAATGTCGAAAAATTTTCGTTGACCAGCAAGCATTCCAAACCATTCGAACAGTTAAACCGAGATGTTTTTTTGCCATGCAAATTCGTCGTACGAATGCGACATATACATTCCCATTGAAAGGACTGATGAACGCCATCGGTCAAACGCAAGTTCGCAGAGTGCACGCTAGCCATGCATCATGGTTTAAGTCAAGCCATGTGTCAAAAATTGCGCACTGCGAGAACAGAATAAGTTTTTCAAGGTTTAAACCGAATGCACACCAGATTACCAGATAAAACGACGAAGCCGCACCTTATAGAAGAAGGGTAAAACAACATTCTTCGCACACAGATAAAACCATGCTCTACGGTATTCGTTTGACTCGTTCAAATAACTGGCGCATCGCTGTGGCTTTATAGGACAATGATTCAGCATTTAATAAGGCGTCTTGCACTTAACCCACATCGCCACAGAAAAATACTGAAGAGCGAAAAAAACATCGGATACAGAACCTAGACCAACTGTCGTCTTGGGCATTAGCTAGTTTCACTCCTAAACTGGTGAATGTGTACAACGATCAGACCCGGTGTCACAAATAATGTCCAGCGCACTAGGCATCCTCAGAGCGCAGGGTGCTGCCGGACAATGTGCAAACTGATCATGTGATCGGCTGATAAATGTCAAATTCTACAAGAAAAGGGAACGACAGCACATCAAAGATGTAGTGTGAGTTTATGGTGAAAACAGCTTCGCCTTAAGATTGTATCGGCTTCAAATCCAGGCACCATGCAAACAACGAGATTAATTCTCGACCGATGGGTACTTCTAGAAGTTGACACATGTGATGGATGCCACTGCTCCACCGATATACAACCACAGCTATAGCGATCCGTTTTGCGAAAGACCCGTTTGTAAAACACTAAATAGGAGAGGAATCGATGTGTTTACACCGTAGCTTTTGAAAATGATTGGCATTTTATGAGAAAATCAGATAAAAAAAGGGAGAGCAATCGGTCAGGGGGTGTGAAGAAGTTTGCGTTTTTAATTGCTCCCTGGAAAAAGAGAGCGTGGTCTGTGCACAGCAGACCGACGAGATTCCTAACTGGAACATCCCAGCATCGAGAATACACCAAGTGACAAAGATGGCGAAAGCCAGGAATCATTTTAGACAACTTACGGAGGAGCAATTTCCCTTGATTATCTCTATTCCATTAGAGATCCTGTCTGTGAAGACTATCAAAGGGTGATAAATACCTTCTAAGTTGAGTATGTAAAAACCGGACGTGACTTTGCAACAGAGGTATACCAGATCGTCACAAAGCCAGCAAAAATCCCGCTTGCCTTGTATACCTTTATGGAAAAAAAAACTGAAAGCATGTGAATCTCGAAAGCCTGTTGTAACAAGAGTGATGCCCACGGTTGACGCAATCACTCCAAAAGACAATTTTGAAAATGAGCGTTATAGTTTATCTACCTCTGGTCTTCATTTGTACGCACAAAACTGAATTAGGCCGACAATTACATAAGCCGCGTGCAATGATGCCACATATGCTCCCCCCTGTTGAGTGAATGATTCGTGAGTGGTACAAATTAGACGGTGCAGCATTTAGAGAACTACCGAAATGAAACCAGTTAAAAAGTGAGTAGACAGCATCCGTAACCGGATACCTTCTACTGAATGAATCGTTCTTTACCCAAATAAACGAACTCGGAACAGTTATTGCAGTTCTGAAACTTATGACAGGGCATTCAAATGTTTGCACCTGGAGAAACTGTGGTGGAGTTCATGGTGTAAGTAGGAATGGCTCAACTGAAAGGCGTAGCCGCTTTGACTTAAACGGCCGTTCCCGGGTGGAGTTTGTAGAGCAGTTGCCCGTATGAACGAGCAGTGGTTCTATATGTTAGAGTGAGTATTTCTGTGAATAACTAAACTGGGCTGTAGATAGTGTGATTTTTTTTACGATGTTCTAATAAGTGCGGTCAAAACATTAAGTCACGAGTCATTGCGGTCAGTGTTTGAGTACAGCGTTCAGCTGTAGCACCCTTTCGGTACCTAGCTGCCATGCCTATACTATGCTATACTATGCTATACAATCCCCCACATACAGCACGAGAAGTTGGCTCAAAAAGCAGCAAAGGTTTGAACTTACATCACTCGGAAAATGTGCGTATTATATGAGGTGTTTGGTTGGAATAGTTGTCTAACACAGTTTGCTTGAATCTGGCCCCTATCGTGTTCGGTTTTGGTTGACGTCCCACTATTAAGCAATAACCCTGATATTTTTGGTCTAATCAAATGTTGATTTAATGAATTGCTTGAATACTCTCTCATTCAACGCGGCTGATTACCACGACAAGGTACTTAAAATGGCAAAACAGCTCACCATCTGAATACAGCTGAAAGCGACGTTACCCAGTCGGTACAAAGAAACCACCAAATCCAATTTCGAACGTTAACGGGAGAGCCGGGCTAATCGAAAGACAGTTGATGTGCGTGTGATATCATGAGTGAACCAGTCTCGTGTTTCCGTGCTCTGGCGTCTCTCATAATATTGCGGAACATAGTCGTTCAGCTGTAGCACCCTTTCGGTGCCTAACTGCCATGCCACCAGAAGGAAGCACGAGGGCTGGGATACTGATAGGTTGCCCAAGCCTAGACAGGGGAAGTCGAGAGGCAGAGGTCGGGTTCGAAACACGGACCTTCTGGTCAGTGAATTCGCGCTCTAACCATTGAGCCATCTCGCCCCCTTGCGGAACATAGAATCCGAGTATAACTGCCTGAGGGTTTACGTGCCGTCAAGGTAACACACAAGCACTCAGAACCTGTACGGTATAGTGAATGGTCTCTACACTACAGCTCATGGACCGGGTCCGGTCTCCTAACAGCTTCTGTGGTTGAGTATGCATTCGAAGCCTGAATGACAACTGACCGTGACGACGTCACGCCAGCTTTGCTTGCGCAGTGGAGTCATATTTGATCATTGACACAAGACCGCAGATAGTCCAACGCAGAGTTTAACCAGCTTTGTCTGGAAAAAAGCATTCAAAACTGGTGATTTTTGAAGTTGCAGAGGAACGGAGGCTCCAGAAAAAGCTTCGGGTAGTCTGACGATCAGTTCAATCAGATGAATGTCCTGCCACGTGAGTTGGCAAAGCTCCGTTGCTTTAGCCAATATTCCAGTTTAAGACAGTTGGTAACATTGAACAAACAGAGACGGACCGACTACAAGTGCCGCAGAGCCAAGCAGAAGATGAACTAAGCACAAGCCAGCACATTCGGACATCCAATGAAACACGCAAAGAGCAATGATCGATGCCATTTGTAGTCTAATAAAAAACATGGTTTTACTTCCATAAGCTGAGATTTCCCTGAAGTGAAGCTAATCCTTTTTGACCGACTTCCGGGGAAGTAACAAAATTAATTCCGTATTCTTTTGCGCAAGCAGGGGCAATCTATGGGGGAAAACACTTCATTTGCCGTACAACGAAGGATTTCAAGTTGGTGTAGTGATATGGCAATTGCGTTTTTCTCATCGGGAGCAGAAAAGCGTTCCTGAAACTCCAATACCACTATTTCTCGACCGAATAAACGTTTGGGAAAGTAGTGCTTTGTTGCCGAACCAATCAATCTGCAAAAGCGAAAATTCAGTTTATGTGGAAGAATCCTGGCCGTTGAATATGAGTAAGAAAGTGGGAAGCTATACTTTCGAAATGCACTGAGAAGCATCGTTAACCTTGCGTCAGACGTCAGCTAATAACAAACCTTAAAAATATCTCTCCATCAGTAATGTTTTTCTGGGTCATGTAGTGCAGTTCAGGAAAATGGAACAAAAAAATTTCCAAGGTAAAGTTGCCTAACAGTTTTTTATTATGGGAGGTCAAGATAAACGGCTTCTAAATCCTTCTGAAGAGATGGGAAGTGACAGTGGCGTGAAATTAGACAAAGGTTCCCGTCCGGGTGACGGGATCCGAAACACTCGAACACTCCTTACAAAGTGCTTCTTGACGGAGGATTCGGTAGGAAAACAAGGAATCCCAAGTTTCAGCTCTCTGTAGCTAACTAAACACATTACAGCACCAAACATGATGTTCCCATCACCAGCGACAATTTACTTAGTCTTACTACTGGCTGGTGAGAAGTTTCAGTTCTTTTCATTTAATAGTTGACCTGTGTAAACGGCTGAGAGTAGTCCATATCCTAGTGACTTAAAAACCAGTTGTCCTTTCCTAACACACCAGAGAGGACTGTGAAACGCCATATACACACACATCACAATGAGTTCATTGAAATGTAAGGAGGACCTGAAATCTCATTAGTTCCCGAAAAAAAACTTTGAATGAAACTAACCTCTCCGTTAGCAAATGAGCCAGTCACGGGTTCTTTCGGATGGTCGCCCCATCGATAGACTTTCAGCAGTGGTTTGAAATCTCCCCTGGGTTGTGATGCGTCACTTAAGTGTCTTATTTTGGACTCGGAATGCCAAGCAAAAAGTTTCGATCCATAATCTTTGCGACCACTCTGTGCATTAAGAGCCGCAGAACAGATAAACTTCCCATTCGACCCAAGAAAGGTCGTGGTAGAAAGCAACTTTTCGAGACTGGCTGTGAAAACCCGGATTGAATGTGCTCGGACGGATAGTAAGTTGGATAATATGCTAGCAACAAGATGTTATGTGGGTTAGTAGGTACAGCGGTCCGGGGGACCACTGCGCACTGTTCAACGTGTATGAGGAATGTTCAGAGAAGTAGGCGAAGTGTGTGTGTGCGTGGATACAATGCATGCAGCTGGTAGAGGTTCACAGGCCATGTAAAATACAGCAACATTTTTAGTCATACAGAGCCTCTGGCTATGGGGCTACCCTTCCGCAGTAAACCGCTTAGCGTGTGAAACAGTTCGCGTTTGGGTGACCTATGGACTAGACGAAGATAACCACGGGAGGAAGGCAAACATCATAACCCATGTTCTGAATAAATACACTGAAAACCTCAAAAATATCGAGCATTTTAAGTGAAGTAGATTGTTTTCTAAAGCACCAATACAATCCACTGAGATGTTCTTTGTAAATCTGCACAATGTGGGAACCACTCGCATAGTTTCCTGTATATTGGTCAAGAATCAGTAGTCAAGTTGATGACGTCATTCATTTAATGCGGCAAGTGGGTTTCGAGTAGTTTAATCTGAGGGGAACAGTTTATTATCGTGGACATGGAAAGAGAGTTTCAAAGTGCCGTTTTTTTATTGCCCGAAAAGTTATTGAATGAAGAATTAGAATACAAACCTGAACCATAATGCAGTAGAACACAAGGCGACGGTAGGGTTGAACCAAGTCGGTTAACATATCCAGTCCAAAAGAATGCCGTTTTCGGTCTAGTCTTGTAGGTCGAGTTGTGGAGGGAAGAACTAACGATCTGGCAATCTGGCCAACCAGCTCAGTGTGATCAAAGCCCTGAACGAGCGGATTCATTTTGATTCGGTTACAAATTGATGAAAGCTTTGCAGGGGAAAATGCAGCACGTCGGAGTTCCAATTGTTCTCCATGATCAAGAGGAGCATCCGCTTCTGATTCTGGGAAGAGAAAGCCTGTATGCAGAGGGTAGTGGGACAACAAAAGATGGCGTAACCATGTACGGTTCTATCCTCAGATCAGTTAAAGAAATACGTGTACTGGTCGTAATGGGCAGCGATACACATTCGTCGTAAAGGGGTAACTGGTTCACATGATGATGACGATATACGTATATATAAGCGGCATTGTGAAGCAGTCGGCTAGGACTTGGCTGTTGGCTGCATTTTTCAGCCAGCTGCTGTGCCGAAAAGTAAGTGGAAGAAGGCTGACCGCCTGTTGGCTGCCCAATGGCAGAGTTCGTATTCTGTGGACAGCAATTCCACAGTTCGAGTCTGAGATGGGATTCGTGAAAGGAACAGCAATAGTAATTTCCAAAGGTGAAATATATGCTTCAAAAAGTACAAGAGTCAGTGGAATTCGATTAACACCACAAAGGAAGCAGTTACTAACTCACTTTGACAGTTTTTTGTGAACATGCTCACAGTCTGCTTGCCCAAGCTGGTGCGCGCAGCGCTTTCATTGTGCAAGCTAGTTTGCAGCAACAGGACCGAGTAGAACAATAACAAAATCTGATTCACTGTTACGGGAGCACACGAAGTACCTTCTGGAGGCCAGCGTGACTCGTGATAGCGCTCAGCAAGACACTCGAGGTACCTCCCGATCTCTTGCGATTCCACCTGCGTAGTAACAACAGTGGTAAAGATTACACGTGAGCATTTGCACGGCGTCCATTATTTTACTTAATGACGAGAAAATCCATTCAAACTGCAAGGCAAATCAAATCATATAGCTGCGATCTCTCTTCGTATTCAAACCAATCCAGCTGATGGATAAACAGCTGACAACCTCACCCTGTCTCCCGTCAACCTGGTTGATCGAAGACTGCTCTCCATCTGCTCACTCGATCTACGACCTCAACTTGTGTTGGGTGGAAATGGAATTAAAAAATTTCGAAAAGTTGAGGTGCTATTGGTGCGGTCAGACTTAGAAAATGGAGTAGCATGTTCCTCCCTGTGCTTGGCAGATGCTACAATTTATTTCTCTCAGTAGTCTTTACGCTGCCAAGCTGTTTACACTGAGCGAGTGCAGGTACAGGTACAACCAGTGCAACCATTTCGAATGATCGTAAAAGGGCGGTACTAGGTCCCATTGTTTATCTCATTTTATTCACTTCATTAAAGGGCTTTATTTAAATAAGCCGACACGACTGTGTGGTAGTCAAACAGTAAAAATGGAACACTGGTGTTGCTGTCTGTGACGACAATGACTTGAAACTAGTGATCCATCTTCTAATCGATTAGTTGAGCGAAGCGGACTCAGTTATCAAGTCAGCGCAAATTCGTACCGAGATCTTATTTTGTCCTGATACTGCCTTTGGCAGACATGGGACTCAACAGGGCAGTCTCAGTGACAACACTGGAAGCAAAACGGTTACACGATTAAAGAAAATTATCAATTCAAGTGTGGCCTGAGCAAAATATCAGCCAAAGTGCTGCTCACGACCAAATAATAGTGCAAACCCAAAATAACACTTAAAGTTAGAAAGAAAATGAGGGGAACCTCAGTTTGCCAGAATGTCCACAAAGTTCTACCTGACAACGGAACCAAAGCAGTTTCGAAACCTTCAAGGGATGTTGTGGGAATCTGAAAATTCAGTGCTGGAAATGAGCAGTTCTGTTTGACAGCAATTACGACGAATAATGGTTATTAGCACGGGAATAACAGAACGAAAGAGGGGGCGGCCAAGCACGGAAGAGAGCATACGATGTTGGCATTCACATTGATAATGGAGGCAGCGACAGTGATAGGGTTGGCGATTTCCGCGGCTTCGGGAATCAACCGTTTTCGTGCAGACCGTACATCACACCTCGAAAGCTCAACATTCTCTAAAGCTACTCCATGTCTTGTGTCTAGGCCGCGTCATGACTTGACCCGATGAAACTTTCGTACCAAAGTAAAACATCAGTGACCATCAACTGCTCCACCAAATGATGGCCATTCAATCGGATCCAAGTTTTTTCAATTCACTAGAAAATACAATCAGACCCGGTGCAATGCGGTCCACTTTTCGTTATCCGCACGATGAAAGCACGTGTCCGGTTGAAAACAACCCTAACTGGCTGAAGATAGTGGTTCATTACTGCCAGATTCAGGACAGAGGGTGAAAGACGAGTTTCTTCGCAGGTATGAATGTACAATGTGATACCTACGATGACATCCATTACATGAGCAGCGTACGTCAGCCGGTAACCGTCTGCTTCTTTGCATTCAGCGTCCTATTTGGAGACAGAACAAGTCAAACACTCCAGACGGTTTGTAGATACATTGCAGTTAACGTGCTTTCGAACAATAAACGTTGAGGGCCGGACAAGACTAGACATTAGCTGTTTAAGAAAAGTTGCATCAATGCCACTGAAGCTACAAGATGAGAACAAAAACAAAACTGAAAAAGCTATCGAGCGGATAGAACAATCCCGCTCTTCTGTCAGTGGTAGTCAAGATACAAAATAGACAATGTATGAGGGAAAAAACTGGGTCGGTGCTGTCCAATTTAGCCCCAACGAATGAATGTGTTTGCTCGTGTGTATCGAAAGAATAATGTTGGTCATGGTACGACACAAGTGAACGATGGTAATCAATCGTGATCTGCAGTGTGACAGAAACAGGCCGCAAATTTGAAGGGAAGATGAGCAATGAATTCATCTGTCAACAACAACAGCTACGACGCAAACAAGTGACTAAAAGTGGGTCATTAAGTGATCAAAAGCATCAGAAGAATATTCGCATCGCCGTTAAGGGAGGGGGCTGGCAATGAAAAATGTCGAAAAGCACGCAAGTTAATGAAATAGCAAACCCACCCTGGAAGTAAGAACTGGTTTGCTAGCATACTCATCGATGTTTGCTTGTGTGAGTGAGGAAAGAACTTACAGGCATGCCAAACTGATGCACAGCTTCCCGTATGGCTTCGTCCACTTCGTTTTCACGGAAGTCGAGGGAATGGAAAAGACATCTGTGGAGAAAAACAGTAAATAAGTAGGCAACTGAAGTGCATGAGAACCAATGGAGTGACTGTAGAATCAAGCTCCAGCACACATCGGGGAATAACTACGAAACGTTCTGCATTAGTAGCTTGACCAGGATGACAAACGTCGGGGCGACTACCGAAGGAACGTCATCAAATTTCTAACGCTTCCCGTCAAAAACGAGCACACAGTGCACATTTTGATATAATATGCATTCTGGTCAGTTGGCGTTCCCATATGAGTATGAGTGGTTACGATAAAATATGTGTTATGATTACAAGCACGTAACGGTTCACTAATACCTAAACCAAAGGTTGTATTTTTCCAGCCTCCGATCAAAACTCGAAGCCTGAATAGAATAAACTTGCTCTTCTACCGGGAATTACAGGATTCAGCTAAGAACAGTGCTCAGTTTTGGCAGTTTGACAAATTCGTTCTCCTGGATTCAACTAGTGGAGGTGTATCAGAGACGAAATATCTGATGTCAGATACAGTAATGGCGCAAAATGAGTTCGCACTGCTTGAGTGTTGTTCGACTGGACAGCGCCTCTCAAGGCAGGCCATAATAACCGCTTGGAAAGCGGGGGTACGATGTTCCAATCGAACGAGGAGTAGCCATAACCTTTTGAATCTTAATGATATATATATATATATATATATATATGCGGTCGAGTTTAAAAGAAACTGCAGCTGTAAACAGAACTCTGAATATCTGTCATCCGATTGTATAACCCCGAGCAGCACCAAGAATGGGTTCCTCGGTACCTGCTGGTTAGATAACAACTATACATTCTGTGCTTAACCTATCGATACAGCTTTGCACACATTGTTGGAAATGGTGAAGCTGAAAACGGTGCTAAAACTCGTATAGGTGGTAAACGGTTTTATTCTCAGGAGGCGATGATGAGTACGTTTAGTGATAAGGAACTGGTCATGGATCTATGTAGTGTCGTCCGCATGCATTAGGATCCACGCCCACATGTTCATGGGATGATGAAAAAGCGAGTCGTTTTGTCATGACGAAGATGATTCAGGACAAGACCTGGTTTAGTAAATTCAAGTCCATATATGACATATACATACATATATGACTTACAATAAACCGTGGAAAACATATTTACCGCATGATAACCAAGCATGGTGATTCGAATGAACAAGGAACTGAACTAATAAGCCCAAAGTAGGCGACAGTTAGACACAAATCTGAATGGCTTTTAACTGAAGCAGAACGTGTCTGTATGGCTCTACCACATCCACACTATCCGAAAGGATTGGTTCTCACGCAAGGAGGCTGGTGCAGTATCGAGTCTCTAGTAGCGTCGATATAAGGTTGATTCAGTGTTGATAAGCGAATATGTAGCGAAAAGGCGAAAACCATCCTGATGCCCTCCAAAAAAGAGAAAAGGAGAAACCTTACTTCATCACAGCAGAAGGTGACACAAGTCCAGATTGTGTGCCACCAAGAAAAGCCCCTATTTGAGACCGACAGAGACCGGGAGTGGAAAGTATAAAATGAGCAATCGAATCCGGCCGGCTAGTTCGTAGGAACCCATGACTTTCCAGAAACGTCAGGCCACGAGCGGGATCACTAAAATGGATGAAGTGAAAAGATACATCATAAAAACGATGAACGACGGGATAACCATGAATGCAAAACAAGCGCGTGAAGAACGTGCTTTTGTTGTCAGAAATGTCGACCGGAAACAAAAGGGAAAACGACCAATCCTGTCAAGCATAACTGGTTGGGACAAATGGGACGAAATGTCCCAAGCGTAGGCTTTTCTGAAACAGAGTACAACTTACAAGCGTCCTCTTTACTGTCACCCGCAAGCACACTAAGGTAGACAAATCGTTCAGCCGTGACACACTTTTGGTGCATAGCTGCCTTGTTACCCGAAGGAAGCGCGAGGACTGAGATATTGCCAGGTTGCTCAAGCATAGACAGGAGCAGTAGAGATGTTGAGGTGGGGTTTAAACCACGGACGTCTCGGTCATTAAGTTCCCGCCTTAACCACTGAACTATCTTGACCCATCTCGACCACATCGACCCCAAAGATGCTCATGTTGAAGGTGGATGAATGGGCTTTGCGGATTCTAACATTCGTTTCGTCAGCAATACCACTATCCGATGTGATGCAACTATCAGGGTAGGTAAATCTGCCCACTATCTCAGGTGGTTATAATAGCATAACCAGCTTTGGTGCCCCAACCGCTCACGCTTAGCGATTTGCACTATGAAGGTGCAAAGTGTATATCAAAACGCACGGCGACATTATTTTGATTGTTTAGTGTAATTTGTATGTAGATGGAGTCTGTTATTTGTTCTTCGACGTCCTTCGCTGACGGAAGCAGGCAGCCGGACTTGGAATGAACTTTCGAACCAATAAGTAAATAGTGATCAGCGCACAGTCGTTGGGATCGATGGTCGCTGGGAGCATTTACACCAATTCTCCCGCCGAAGCTGCTCTCATACTTGTCAATTCTTACCAACTTGGCGCTCGATTCGTCAGCCAGAGTAGTGATACCCGTGGGTAGAGGGCTAGGAATCGACGCTGAATCTAGGGAGAAGACAGCGTCGTATTGGCCTGAGTAGTAATTCCAGTTGAAGCCAATACATTAGAGACTCGTCGCCAGATGGTGACTGCGGGACAGATGTGTTTAGAAACACTAAAAGACAACCTTGATTAGGTAGTCAATGGCATCCTTGCTTCGAAGCCATTACGTGTAATATCATCATCGACAGCATGACATCAGTGTGCAACACCGATGCTTCACTGCCGTACAGGTTGTACATGGGCTGGGATACTGTCAGGGCGTCCACACCTAGACAGGAGGACGATTAGGGTCCTCAATCAAAGCCCTTGGCTCAAAAGCCTAACCACAAGGCAGTGGTGTTTGGCGGGAAATGCAAATGTATTACCATCTCTACGGAACAAGTCGCCACATTTTCCAACCCCCAACCTGGAGGACCAGGAGACTGTGTTCGTCAGACCTGGTGTGAGAAACGCTGAGTGTCGCGGGGGCACCCCCCAGTATAGCTCAATGGGTCGCTGAGGTGCGCAAACCGTCCAGTCTCTTCGTGGCGGTCACGTGCAATACATAACTACCCACGCCACCTCAAGTTCTCGCTTTTCGCTGAGCTGATCTTCAGTGCACGACGATGTTTACTATCTATCCCACTACCGACTAGTCGAGGAATGAGGATATTGGAGGCACCACACATCGGTGAATAATCAATATTTGATGCTCAGGAGGCATAGATAATCAAGAGCTTAAAGGACATGAGCATCCCCTTATTGCAGTGGTAATATTGCTTGACCGAACGATAGTTGGCAATGTTCTGCAATATTCTACAACAGTAGCGAACAGTACACCACAACAAGAGGAAAATGCACGAGTCAGAAGCAAAGCAGAAGCCCAATTGTTGAATTCTTTCAGACAAAAAGATCCCTCTAAGACGGGTGACACGGAACTCCTCGCCCAAATATTTTAAAGAGAAAACCAGCAATGTTCGAACAAGGGCGTGTTAACATCTACCAGCCGATGTGATCCGGATAATCATCAACCACTAAAAACAGCATACCGAAGTAACTGCGGAAGGTGGTTGCGGGCCTAGTGAACTGCCCTACTAACTTACCGATTGAAACAATTTACGCCCACGCTTCGTGTGATGGCAAAACAGGTTTCACAATTGAACTTCCCCGTGTATGATGTATCCACGTAATCCAGTCGGGGTAATGCATCCAGACAGAGGAAATATTGTTTGGCCGCAGCGCAGGCTGGACAAGTGATAGATGGTTTGGGGAGAGCTGAAGGATCAACCAGAGGACAAGAGTCTTGCTCAACCACATCCGACTGTGTCGCTGTTTCATTTACACCAGAACACGGCTGGGATGAACGGGCAGAGATTCGTTGTTTTCTCTTCCAAATGGGCGAGGCTGGTTTACTTAATGTATCTGATGGACTCGACGAGGGCCTCATCGAAATCGACTTGTCCGTAAATTGCTGAAGGTAGAAGAAATAGCAAGATAGTACGCATCGAAAAAAAACAGAACATGGACAAGTTCACAAACAGTGAAGTAAGCTGGTTAGAATAGAACCTATGCACTGCATCTTGTAATCACTGTACTGTAAACTCAAATTTTACTGAGAGGGTGGAATAGAATATGAAGACAGCGCGGATGTTTGTGTGAATGACCAAATTGTATCAGATTGCGCATATAAAACAGTAGAGCTACCGGGATGCCTTCGATGAAACGTACGGATTTGATCGAATGTATGTAGGAAGTTAATCATATGGCTGACTTGAAGATCCTCAGTATCCTTTAAACATATCGAACTCGAGGTGAGTGAGTGGTGGAGGTTCGGACTTACTGACCGGAAAGTCCGTGGTTTGAACCAAACCCCAGCATTTCGATTACATATCATTATTGCTATTACATAATACAAAAAACATTTAAATCCACTAGTGGTTCAACGGAAGTGAAATTACCAGAACTATAGACTTACTGTTACCGTCCGACAGGGGTCCCGACAATAGCGTAGACGAATTGTAACGTCCTTCAATCGACCGGCAGACTCTAATCCAAAGCCCCTCGGAACAGAAGGATGACGAGCTAAAAACAGTCAAGTAAAAGACAAGTGTCTTACAAGTTCATGAGATGGAGTCGTTTGCAAACGCTGTATTCACCTCCTGGTCGTAGGACAACCAGAGGATGATCAATTGCAATGGAACATGTTACAATCGTAGGTTGAAAATAGTTTTGAAAATAGAGAAATACTGTGGCGTACACCTAGAAACGGCGTATATAGTGGTGGAATGGGTTCAGATACCGCCGACTGTTTATTCAACGACGACAGAAGAACAGTATAGCACACAAAACACTGCCGAGGTCATCGTTTTTTCTTGATTTTCTCCGCACAGTTCACCTTGGAATGTAAAAATTCATAAGTAATCAATTTCAAATCGGTAGGCACAGAACTGTGAGTCACGGCACGTGCTGATGGGATGTGAAACGGCATTAAGACCACGTCGTCCGTTCGGCCGACAACCGACCAGCAGTCGAAATAGACATTTACGATATCCATAGGGTCTACCATTGATGCTCCAAGGTTTCCAATGCCGTGGTTGGAATCGTGATTCGCATCCACTGATGACGACGCTGTGAGCAAACATTTGCACATACAGAAGTCGGAATGAACACCAGACAGTGTTGAAAAAAGTGTGGAAAAAAACACTTACCTTCAGTATTTTCCGCAGCCATCCTTGCAGCTGCTGCATGAGATTTGGGTGCATGCGGAGGCACAGGTGGCGGTGATTTCAAGATACCTTCATTTGGCCTGGAATCCTTAATAGGAATTTCCGGATGATCACGTAACACCGAGGCTTGATGTGGGACGCAATAGGCAGAACTACTCGAATGGGAACTGAGTCCTGAATCACGAGCGGAGGTGTCGGATTCGCCAGAACAAGTCGTGGTGCGTACCCGTGGCCTAGTTGAATAGCTTAGAGGAATAAGTAGAGTGTTTTCTCGTGGTCCCCGGATATTGGTTTCGATTGTATTACCCGATGAAGGTAGTACGTCATTCGGAACGAATTGGGAAGCGGCGATTTGCTGCGATAAACGTGCGAAACTTCCCACCAACGATGAACAACCTGGATTGGGACTATCGTCCAAGAGGTTCCGGAAACTTGAATGGAACGAACTGAGTTTTTGCATCGGTGGAGGCAACACCTGAGATGACGATTTATCCCGACAGTCGGTGGAAATCCGCGAATCTGATGGCTGTGAAGATGGTACACATGAAATGACTGATTAATATGACAACACAATACGAGGCGTCACAGAAATTTGACTTTTAGAACTGATTTCGATTGGCACGACTAAACACTTTCTGGAAGAAAACCGTAAACCATACTATTATGACTACAGAAAGCATAGTTACTAATAGCAATTATTTAAATAAATAATAATACAGTTGGGCTTCCGCGACAAGCGATACCCTTCGGGATCACCGACTTCACTGCTTGCTGGGAGGGCTTGCCTGTTGGGATGGATTACACAAAATCCCGCTCAGACCGTACTTTCGAAATGATCCTTTGGCAGTGTCGAGTGTACTTACCGGTCATTGATGTGGTGCATGTTGATCTGTTCGCCAAACGTGATTTATGCTGATCAGTCCGATTACTGAATATTGTCCTTAAAATACATGAGAGCTTGCTTTCGAACTTCTCAGAGTTTGTCATAGAAAATGGAGTTCCAAACATTCCAAGCAATATTAACTAATAAAGATATTGTGTTTGGTACTGTTTGCAAAGCAAAGCCACTCCGATGCAGATGTCAGTCCAGATAAATGATAGGATTGGAGAAAATAAAAAACGACACATTCATCTAGTCTCGACGGGATCTCGTATTCAAGCCAACAGGCATGTAAACGGGTGTTTTATTGAACGTCAGTGGCTGTGCGTAGAAGAGGTAGAAAACAAACATCTTTCAACAGATGAAGGAATATACTGGAACTGCACATAGCTGACCGGTGCAAAGACAAGTGAGCTCCCCTTCCCGACGAATAAATGGTGAAAAACGCATGTTCACTTGCTAAGGCACAACTAAAAGACCACACATGTGGCCGACCGACGGAATGAGATTCATATACTTATTTGAGAGGAGCGAAAAAGAAACCGACCAAATGATGCGGAGGTGCACCGGCTCACACACTCAGCCAAGCGGTGCACCGATAGCCAAGTACCCGCGTTCTAGAACGTGAAAGTTGTAGAAGCGAAGAGATGAATCCCTCCTCAACCAGTTAGGCGAAATGACAATGTCATCCAGTCAGTCAACCACCACACTAAAAGCTAAACGCACCACCCAGTTATACTGCCCATCTAAATGAGCAGGCATTTGTTATCCACGCACCACCGACTGAATCCAAAACCAGTGGCGCAATGGCAGTAGCGAGCTTGTTCAGTTACTTTACTTCTCCAGGTCGGTGTACACGGATAAGTTTGCTCTACTCCCCATCACGAAGAGACTGGACCTTACCGTGGTGTGACGGTTTGCGCACCTCAGCGACCCATTGAGCTATGGGGGGGGGGGGGTGTCCCCGCGACACTCACAGAGTCTCTCATACCAGGTTGGTCAATGGTTAGAGGTCTGACGAACACAGTCTCCTGGTCCTCCAGGTTGGGGATTGGAACATATGGCAACTTGTTCCGTAGAAATGGTAATGCATTTGCATTTCCTGCCAAACACCGCTGCCTTGCGGTTAGGTTTTTGAGCCAAAGGCTTTGGTTGAGGACCCTAATCGCCCTCCTGTCTAGGTGTGGGCACCCTGACAGTATCCCAGCCCACGTGCAATGCGGCAGCGAAGCATCGGTGTTGAACACTGATGTCATGCTGTCGATGATGATGATGGTCTACTCCACCTGTGAGGTGCTTCTGCTTTGCTCTGTTAGTCACCTGCGGTTTAATTCGGACGTTTTTATACCGGACAGCAGTTTCCTACATCCTACCCGACGAGTCTCAATCAGGGCGAAGAGAGTAGTAGATAGTGTTTTACGGCTGGCCACTTCCGTGTAGCGATAAAATAATTTATTCGGAGGAAATGACCTTGTCGTGTTGTGGGATGTTTTTAACCAGGTTAGAGCGTCTAATAAAGGAATTTTTCATCCGTTAACATCGTCTCCGTGGAAGGGGGATTGTAAGATGGAAGGATGCTAATTGAGAGGGACTAGTCTAAGTTGGGATTAGAGGTTGGTAATAAATAAACAGGTACGCCTACTGAAAGCCTATGATGACAAGATGGAGGTCGTGCACATCCGCCAGAGGAGATCGAACCAGGTGAAGGAGATCTCGTACTGGAACTCGAGGGTGTCCTTGAGATGCATATGGACCAGGAACGAAAAAACGGATCGTTTGCCAAAGTACACGGATCACCATTGGGTACATGTCGTCCACGAAAACACCTGTTATCTTCTGATCGACTTCTGTGTTGAACCAGCTTCAGATCACCTAGATTAAAGTATTAGGTGAGTAATCTTGGGTTTACAAAGTGAGACGTACAACGGAAGGGCTGACATGAAGCGCATGCTAGGTTTGAACATGGTGCTCGTTCCAAAACCTCGTCACACATAACACTAGTAGGATCTCCCAACTGAGTGGTCCAGTAACTATCCTGAGTGTCATCAGGTGTCCAGGAAATATTAAATTTGAAGTCAGCAACCGACCGACGATACGATTGAGGATTTAAGCAGTGCATGCTGGACTTCTGGACAATGCATATCGGGTTTCTGGCCAACGGTAACGTATACGAAGCAGGAGAGGGCTATAATCTAAGGAAATCGAGGACTCAAGAACAGACATTTAACAGGATTCGAAAACACTGGTAGCCGCCCGGCGGCACTCGATGAACTACCAATTTATGGATTTATACCCGTGCTCAGAAATGAGAATCAGCAGATCTCGAAGGAGAAAACAAGAAGGGTCAGAAAAATTTCCTATCGGAGATTGATAGTCGGACTGTAAAACAGCTTTTGTACCATTGCGGCTACCCCTCTCGGTACCGAGCTTCAAGGACGGCGTAAAGAGCTGTTGGATTTTCCTATCCTTAGTTGTCACGTAAGAGATAATGTCGCACTTCTGTACTGCTTGTGTGTTGCTGTCGTGGAACGTGAAGGCTCGATAATAGGCGATGGACGTATGTAGATAGTCACCGATATCTTCAGCATGCAGAGAACGACCTTCACGACAAACAAAGGAGTACTAATCTGAAGAATACATGATACACTCATCTGTTTCAGCCAGTTTTTCAGCTATAAACCATGTATCAAGACACAGGGATTTCAGCTGTTCCAGTTTATTTCTCCGAGGATAAGCAGAATAAAGGAATGACAATACATTAGAGGCGACGGTTCAAGCAGTTCACTGACGTCAGCTTATTTTGTTTGGTTTGATTGGGCATGGAGTGAAAGATCTACGCACTGAAAGCAACATGCTTGATTTGGGACCGCCAGTGGGTGTCTGGCGGGGCCATAGTCAGCCAGTTCACTAACTACTGGTTTGCCTAGTTTCGGTGTCCTCTGGAAGATAACGGTTTCCAACGCGACTGAATTGACTAACAACAGCCTTCATGCGTCATTAACAAGTGCCGGACTGACTACCCATGGATCCTTTCTATTCGACATATGGCTATGAGGCCGGCGGTCCTCTGGCCTCCGAACTATATGGCCTAACCAGTTAACACATACAGTGTGACCTGACGACCTATCTAATGAGGGTTATTCTTCTTGAAAACATCCTGGCGTACTGGTTCAATGTCTTCCCAAACCCGCATAATGCACCGAGGATAAGATGATCACAGATAGAGTCTGCAAAGATCTTTCGCACGCAGCTGCCATGCCCCTGATTTACAAAGTAGGATGTACCAAACCACAACAATGTACAGTCTATCCTTGACAGCCAAAGTGATGTCACGTCGGCGCCTCACAGTTAGAAGGTTAACAAACGCTTCACAGGCCCGCCAGATCCGGGAAGTGATTTCTCCTTTCACCAGTCCGCCGGGAACTATGCCGTCACGAAGAGACCGGACCTTACTGTGGTGTGACGGTTTGCGCACCTCAGCGAACCATTGAGCTATACTGGGGGGGGGGTGTCCCCGCGACACTCAGAGTCTCTCATACCAGGTTGGTCAATGGTTAGAGGTCTGACAAACACAGTCCCCTGGTCCTCCAGGTTGGGGGTTAGAACATGTGGCGACTTGTTCCGTAGAAATGGTAATGCATTCGCATTTCCCGCCAAACACCACTGCCTTGCGGTTAGGCTTTTGAGCCAAAGGCTTTGGTTGAGGACCCTAATCGTCCTCCTGTCTAGGTGTGGGCGCCCTGACAGTATCCCAGCCCACGTACAACCATGAATCGCACATATACAAATAAACTCATGCCACATCGGCCGTCG
>SJOL01002222.1:3834-22735 GCA_004794785.1 Opisthorchis felineus | reverse complement strand
GTGGTGTGACGGTTTGCGCACCTCAGCGACCCATTGAGCTATACTGGGGGGGGGGGGTCCCCGCGACACTCAGAGTCTCTCATACCAGGTTGGTCAATGGTTAGAGGTCTGACAAACACAGTCCCCTGGTCCTCCAGGTTGGGGGTTAGAACATGTGGCGACTTGTTCCGTAGAAATGGTAATGCATTCGCATTTCCCGCCAAACACCACTGCCTTGCGGTTAGGCTTTTGAGCCAAAGGCTTTGGTTGAGGACCCTAATCGTCCTTCCGTCTAGGTGCGGGCGCCCTGACAGTATCCCAGCCTACGTACAATTACGGCAGTGAAGCATCGGTGTTGAACACTGGTGTCATGTTGTCGACGATGATTATGATGCCGACGTTCAGATAAACGAACTTATCTATCACATCAACAGGTTTATCTGCAAGTAGAAGGTTTGGTCCCACACAATCTATCAGTGGTACTCTACACTTTGCGGGCGTCAACTACGCAACGAAGTTATTTGGGTCACTTAAAATTGTTCGTCTAAAAAGAGATATCATCGGAGTACTCAATGCTTTTGAGTAAATGCCCGTGGATATTTCAATCCCCAATGTTTTAGAGAAATGTGAGGAACATCCTGTCTAGGTCTGGGCGCCCTGACAATACCCCTGCCCACGTACAACCATGACACTTATAACTAACAATACTCTCACGCCACATCAAGCGTCACGTGGTGCCACCAGCCGGGACGCCTTACTTGCTGCACACAGCAGGGCGGGTAAACGAAAACCAGCTGCTGCTGACGCTTTCCTTCTTACACTCACGTTTTACCTCTTCTATCCTACCCCGCCCAAATTTGAATAATCTCTCCGCAGGTCCCAGCACTGCGACTGACCGCTTTGCTCGCCGTCAATCACACTCACCTGCAGTTTCTGTACGTCCGACTTAAGTAACAACCCTGAACACTTCAAAATCTGTTTTCAAACCCCGAAAGCCTGTCTACTTAGCCAACTCTAATGTTCGCACACTGAAGCAGGCATGACAACAGGTGGCTCTTGCCCGCACTCTGGATTCCCTTTGCATTGATGTACAATGTCTGTCAGAAACGAGGATACAGGACGCAAATACTGAGTGAACTGACTACTCCCTCGCTCTTTTCCAGGTTCCAGCTGCGCACCTCTGGTGATGCTGAGGCCGCTGCAGCTAGATATGCCGGCATGGGTATTGCACTGAGCGACCCAGCGGAAGCGTCTCTACTTGATTCGATACCCAGTGAGTCTCCCCTGTGCCGTTTATTTGGCAACGTGTGTGAGGGAATCTAGAGAGGGTGGGGTCCATCACATCCGGTTTATTGTGTCTGCTTACGCCCCAACTGACTGTAGCTCTGAATCTGCCAAGGACAGCTTCTATCACGCTCTGGGTGCCCTTCTACACCGGGCTAAAAGCTCAGATATCGTTGTGGTTGCTAATGATATGAACGCTCAGGTAGGTAGACTAAGATCTGCTGAGGCCCAAGTGGGTGGACGTCGTGGAGTGGACACGAGATGCACGGACAACGGAGATCGCCTTCTTCAGATGTGTGCCGATCACAGACTATTTCTTTGTAGTACCAACTTCCGAAACAGCGGAAATGGCTTGACAACATGGCGCCCACAAAAAAATCAGTCCCGAATTCTAACGGACCAAATCACCGTCAGTTATCGGTGGCGAGGGTCGATCAGCCCTGGATCACCGCTCCTTCTGGAACACCAGGGTGGACCTCGACCATGCACTTGTAAACTAATGCTTTTCATTGCGCTTTTCAGGTCTACGCAAAACGCGCACACCTTGCCTAGCCATTGAAAAGCTAGTGGACCCAGAAATCAAACGAAACTATCAGAACCGGCTTCTCGAATGCCTGCCAAACGGTCCGATGTCGGATATCAGCGGTCACTGGGAAAAGATATCCAAAGCGCTACTCAAAGCCAGAACCTGTTTGCGGTACAACCTGGGTAACCTTATCCAAGCATCGGATCTCTGATAGGGACATGTTTTTGATGGATGCCCGGTGACAGATTTCCCATGGCCGCGAACACAACTCAGTCCGACGCTAGGTGAAACTGAGTGTCCGTGCAAACCGAGAAGCTGGTGGACCCGAAAGGCCGAAGAGATGGAAGATGCAAGAAATGCTGGAAACGCCCGCAAGCTGTTCAACTTGATTCGTTCGACTGGTCCTTCGATGCTTGTCAGCGAAATTATCAGGGACCAAAATGGCTCCCTGATATTCAGCAAAGCATAACGTCTGGACCGCTAGACACAGCACTTCGAACAACAATTCAGTTGATTACATATGTGGTCGATGCATTCTCTGCGTTTGAGGGATCTGCGTGAGCAATCGTGGTGGCTAGTAGCCGGTATGGGTTTTTTTGGCAGCAATAAGATCTGCTGACCTTGATGATGTCCAGTGTCTACTCGGTCGAGTTTGATGACTGTGACAGACAGACCTAAAAGCCGAGATTATGGCTTATTTCATTCTCTCCCATTAATGATTAATTAATCATCGTTGGTGTGGCTGCGCTTCCAGAGGTTTTCCAGCTAAAATACATCAGTATGGTTGGGCTACCGGAACCTATTAAAGTACACGGAATTCGACACGGATTCGACATGCGTAATCATCAGAGAAAGCGAGCTGATAACCAAGCTCGCAATACTGTGGCTTGCTGGTGGTGGTGCAACTTCTTTGTCGGTTCTTGGCTTCCTGCTCCGCCCACTATGGCATTTCAAAAGGCACGGAAGCTTGAGATAGCCCTTTGTGGAGACAAAGGAAGACTATTACAGCCGTATTTATAAGGTAATCACAAAATATCCCACAAGGTCGCGCTAGGATCTTCGTGAGTGGGCGACAGGTGTCGAGCTATAGATGCTCGATCCAGATTGGCTGACATTCTGACCAATCAAGGGATGACTTTCACGGACTCACGGATTGATGCACAGGATAGAGCCTTTCGCCCAAAGTTCCCGGGTCGGGCTTGTTCTTGTCGTTCAGCGGCTTCTGTTCACCTAAAAGGCACAAGCGAAAAAGGGTGTAGTACTGCTCTTTAAGTTCTCAGCGTGGGGCAGTAATCTTGCCAGCGCGAGGACTCAACCAAAAAGGCGTCTAAAAGTGCTTCGAACTGGATACTAGATGCAGCGTGGTCAACCGTTGGAGGAAGGTTATTGCACACACCAACTACCCGAAATGAGAAAGACTATTGCCTGATAAAAGCTTGAAAATCTTCTTACCATGTCCCCGCCGTGTGTTAGTTAGATCAACGGTGAAGAAAAACTATCGACTAAACCTCGTTCAAACAGGGCGCAAGAAAGTAGTAAGTCTCCTCGGAGGCGACGACACTCTAGGGGGAAGGCCGAGCACCGTGAGACGCGTTTCATAATCAACGGATTTAAGCCCGGCAACCATTTCCGTAGCGGCTGGTTAAACACGCTCAACGAGGGTTAAGTCTTTCTTGAGTCCCGAGTAGATGACCTGGTTGGCGTATTCGAGAAGCGGTCTGACGTAGGCCCCATAGAGTGTCTGGAAGTCCGTGCGAGTAATACGGAGGAAGGTTGGCCGAATAATCCGTAGAACGGCGAATACCTTTTGAGCCGACTGTTCATGGTGCAATGCAAGACAAAGACGTTCCCTGAGTCCCCTCCGAATGACATATGGACGCAGTTTTCGTCATTCAGGGAAAGGTGCTGATCCAACGACCACTGATTTGCAGCGTCCACATCCATTTGGAGGGCAATGGAATATGAACCCCAGGATTTCAAGTTGTCTGCAAAAAGTAAACAAGGACTTGATAGAACATCTGGAAGGTCGTTGACATAGATCAGAAACAGAGGTGGTCCCAAAACAGAGCCTTGAGGAACCCCAATGGAGACTTGCATCGGAGAAGAGTAGGCCGAGCCTGCTTTCACTCGAAATGTTTTGTCTGACAGAAAAGCCCTAATTCAGCGCAGAATTTTCCCTTGAATGCCGTATGTCTCGAGTTTGTGGGGCACCGGGACGTGTGGAACTCGATCGAATGCCTCTGGGAAGTCGAAAAATATGGCACCGGTTATGAGTCCTTCCTCCTTAGCCTGGGTTAAACTTTCCATAAATACGAGCAGGTGGGTTACCCAAGAACGGGTTATGAGGAATCCGTGTTGCACTGAAGATGTTAAGTTGTTGGTAGTGAGGTGATTTAAGATGCTTTCGTTTAGTCCATACCCCTCAGGTGAAATATCCGTCTGATCCACGTGATGTTCGGTTAGTAAAAGAGGCTGGCCTCCGGACACACAGTGGCACGATAAGGGGTAATTTGTGTACTCCAGACAGAAGTCTGCTTGAGGCTTCCCATCCGTAACTGATGACCGCCTGATCTAACTAGGTCCATGGCTGGTGTGAGGCTGGCGGAATCCAAGTAACTCGATCAGACTGCCCGAGCTAAAAGTTCTTACTGGTCAGAGACAGACGACATTCAGAGCATAAGTGAACAGGTTTCTTTCCGTTATTCCTACACTACGAAGTAACTTTGAACCTATTATCGAGCCGTGGTTCTCCTCTGGCTCACCCGCCACTCTTAGATGTTAAAATAATCTTCCAGGATGATAATATCTATCCTTTCTGCAAGCCAAACAGCTATGACAGGTTGCCACAAGCTTCAGAATGCGGTCTTTTGAGGTGTGTGACGTCATAAAAGACAGGCACTACTTACCGTATCGAGTAGGACTACTCTTAACTGGACCAAAAACTGATCAGCAGGACAACGACCACTCCGAAACTTGGTTTGTTCTCCTTGGCACATCAGTTTTTACCGGAGGTTAATCTGTGGAAACTGAGGGCCCCCGGGGCCTTCGACACAATTAATATGAGACACCCCTCAGTTGTTTGAGTGGAGTCCTCAAGAAGGCTTCTGGCTTGATCGTTTGACCACATGGCAGGCTTCGGTGGCGACGACATAGCACTATATTTTCATGGACAAGGTTGAGGGAGATATTCCAACCCAGCATAGGGACCGGGAGACCGAGCCCATCAAGCCCCTATTTCTTCATAAACGCAACGTGACATACTCCGCTTTGTCACAAGAGTATTCTCCAGTGCCGTACAGATGCACGAATCAACGCGCCACAATGAGGTTTGCCCAACTCGAGATAGTGGGAATGCCGTCCGTAATTGACGATTATGTGATAAATTCGCGTCAGTGGCTGGCTGGCCAGACGGCCAGACGACCTCAGTTTTTCGGAAGCTGGTACTGCGGTCAGCAGATAGCTGCAGCAGTCACTTGCCGTTGCTTGTACCTATCGAGAACAGCCCAAGTAAAGCATCTAATTGAATCTCATGTGCACCGCCCGCCCACTGGTGTATTCAGCTCATTATAAACCACGAAGATATCCAGAATTTTAGCCAGTAGTAACAGAGCATTCATGGAGCCATAAAACTTCTCTTAGATGGTGTCACAGCTACAGTCAGTTGAGGCGTGAGCAGACCCGACAAACAGAGGACCTTCAAATTCCCGCCTGTGAGACTGCGTCACGGACGCTGCCAGACAAGCTGTACGGTGGACAAGATCAATGGGTATCCATCCAAGCAAGGACTCTACCTTCCCGTGACGGCACGATGCTAACCCCTTCCCATCTTGCCCCAGTGGCCTCTGGATCGTCCGGGGTGCGCAGCCGGAAGCGGGTTTTTATGGGGTGGGTAGCCCAACCACAGTGATTCCATCTTCAAACATTGCATCTGATACACAGCACACACTAACGCCAGGCGAGTCCAGTGTAAGAGTAAGAGCACGTTGTCCTGCTTGCTTCAGAGTGCACAAATTAATGGCAGTCAGATAGATCGGGCATCAAGGCTCGATGATCGGTTTCGAGATTCATGGGGCTATCAGAATCACCTGACGCTCAGATGCTGCGACCAAGACCGATGGAATACTAACAGAGTCGGCAGTCCTAGCCGGTGGACCTACAAGGTCGTAGCTATTAATGAGATATGGGGAAAGTCGGTGAGGGAGAAGAAATACAATAATAATAATGTTTATTCCGAACTAGTGGGCGGCATATATTCAGGTGCGATCATAATGTTAGAGACAGAATGACAGCATGACTGGTGGGGTTTGGGAGTACGGGGAATTTCGTGGAAAAAGGACGGTGACATAAACATTGGGCATTATCCGATGTAGACTTGGTCACGCCTGAGGTGGCATGGGTAGGGAACCAAAATTACAAGAGCTCTTTCTTTCTTATGGTGAACATATCAGATGAGACGAGATACGATCGTTAAGACTTGAAAGCGGCGGGCAAAAACAATACGAGGGAGGGCATAGCAAGAGGCTTCCTGCCTGGTACGTGATAAAAAAATTCAAACAACCGAAAAATGTGGAACCAGAACAACGGATCTGGAGGGGCAGCAGAACTGCCGCGATCTGGCCGACCAGTTTGTACTAAAGCCTAAAACCGTCACTGAGGCTTCTTGGCCTTGGGCTGCTGGGCGCATGGCCAGGGTCACGAAAAGTGTAAGTGGGGATGGTGAAGTGGGGGAATTTGCAGTACGGATAAGTGGTAGTAGGAAACTCAGAATCATAGCGTGCAGTGAAACTGGAGAGACTCACTAGTGTTGCTGCTGGAGCGGAGTCGGGTATAAAAGTTCGTTGGGAGGAGGAGTTCATGCAAACGCAAACGACGGAACGAGAACTGCACGAAAAATGACTGACTGGGTGAGGAATACATGATAAAAGTCACTGAGATGTTTAGATCCAAAGGGAGCTTCAGCAGATTGGAATGAACGCCGCCCAAAGGCCGCTGGGGTCAGATGAATACTTCGTACGTGGTTTCAGGTAAGGGAACGAGTGGGCGAGAGGGCGCATTCAAAGTAGGAAGTGAACAGTTGCGGGTGCGCTATCCAACTGGATATGGCAGTGCCGTACCGTAATTGCACTTGGATACTTCAGTTTCTGGACCGCTCCGTGACGGATGTCGTGATTGAGGTAGTTGGGCTGGGATGTGCAATTCTGTGAGCAGCGGGACATTGTGGGCTTCCCAGGGGATTCCGCAGGGAGAGCAAACCAGTGTGATATTGCAGGTAGTATTTGTTTTTCGTCCGGTCGTGGATCCCTTCAGGTGTATTGCACAGATCGGGTGGCGTGGATAACGGCCAAACAGGACGTCCGTAGCACGTACTACCGCAGGTCGAAGCTTGGGAAGAAGATGAAATGGGATGAGATCAATAAGGCCTGGAGGGTTATAGGAGTCAACAAACAGGATATAGTCCTTTATTGGAGAAAAACTGAACGCTTACCACAGTTAGGGTGGTGACAACAAGTGGTTAAACGGGACGGGATAAGGATGGATCTGCACTCAGTAGTCTAGTCATCAAATTCAAGCTAAGATTGCCAATATATCCTATTATACCATTTGAGACATAGTGCAGTTCGATGTAAGTAGGCAGAGAGACGGCATGATAAGGAAAACCAAACAAGCAATGACTTTCGAAGGTGGAACTTCCGAGATGCTGGACTAGATTTTTGAAGGTTATTAGGGAGCTGGACAATACTAGGACAATCTAGGAGGGGAGGTGAGTGTAAGGGGGATGGTCACCAGTCTCAGTAGTAACTTGTTTTTCCTTACCCGCCCTGTCGTATGTATAACGGGCGATGGCCGACGTGGAATGAGACTATTTTTAGTCAGAAAAATCATGGTTTTATTCGAGTTGCGATACTGCCATAGAGCTCAGATCTAGACAAGAGTATAATTAGGGTCTTCGGCCAAAGTGTTTGGCACAAAAGTCTGACCACGAGGAAATATTTCTTGGCGGGGAGTGCCAGAACACTACGGTTTTAAAGAACAAGTCGCCACACATGTTCCAACTACCAATCTGGAAGATCAGGGGGCTATTTTGTCAAACCAACCATTAACCAACCCTGCATGATAGACTATACGAGTGCGACGTGGACACCGCCAGTATAGCTCAACGGGTCACGGAGGCACACAACCCTTCACAACACGGGAGGGAGAAAGAGCATTTAATCTTTTTGAAGCCACCGGGGATTCCAAGTTGACCGTCCAGAGCTCCGTTACGGCTCGGAAAACCGGCTGAACAACTGTAGGTGGCTATTCGGATTGCTTTTGAAGGTGTTCACCCCAACTGTCAAAGCGTTCCTATTTATAGATAAGCGATTTGTCTTTATCGGTGATTGTTTTGTTAACCAGAAGCCCCTTTGGACATGTCGCTCGTATCAGCTCGAATAGTTTGCACACACTCCTAGCGTATCTCGCTCCCTTCCTCTTCTCAGCTTTCTGTACATCCCCAAAACATTCCCTCTCCGCAGATACTATTTTCTACCTGGAAACTAAACTGAAGAGTGCACTACAAAAGAGTGCGTAGCTATGAACAAAATTGGACTTTAATTTTACGTATGGTAATTTTTACGCTCTCCCGGACGTGTGGAGCATAAGTTCTCCGTAGCAAACTCTTTTATCCTCTCTTCAACATGATTCAGCGTTGTAAACTTGTGTGCGTCTTTCGCTTTAAGTGAGAAAACGGGGCTGTGATGACCACTACTAAATCTGCTCCAGCAATTTTTTTACTTCAGGCCTCAAACTCAGGTGAGAATGTGAAGCCTCCATATCTTTATTGCAAGTGTTAACGGAAAGACTATTTCCTCCGGACCACTACTTTCCTACTTTCCGACAAGGCAGGGGTCACAGCAACAAAAGCATCCGCGCCTTACTTTGAACACAAGCATGTGTGTTGCATGAGCGGGATACAGTAGTATAGACTCCTGATTGACGAACCAGGACATGAAAACGACCATGTATGGCCTTTTACTTAGAAAAAGGATGTGCACATCGCTGGTAACCAGGACCTTCAGTGACTTCGTCCTTTCAGACATCAAACACAAGTGCCACGATACTAGGACGCATGATCACCGGAAGGCAACTGGATTTCGCCAATTTCCAGTTTACATATTTTCCATTGTTTTGTTTTACATTATGCATCCCGAGGTTTTTTGCCCTTTTATCCATCTATCTGTCGAGATATATTATCTGCCCCACCCCTTGTTTGCCTGAAATACCGCGACTTCGCGATCGTGTTGATATATCTAAGGACTCGCATGGTGATTGGCAACTTGCACATAAAGTGTTGCACCTACAACAAGTCTGCCTTTACATGGACCTCTGGAGTAGCTCTACACCTATAATAATAATAATAATAATGCTTATTCCGATCTTATGGGTGGCATGCCTTCAGGCATGATCATAACGTTGCAGTCCGAATAAAAGCATGACTGGCGGGGATTGTAGATACAGGGTTTTTTGGGGAAAGTGACAGCGTCATCGGCGAGGGGCATTATCCGATGTAGACATGGTAATCGCTAAACCAGCACGGGCAGGGAGGCACAGTTGCCATGCCTTTTTTGGGGAGAACATCAAGCAATACCAGATCGTAAGGAATTGAAGGTGGCGAGCAAAACCTAAGCGAGGGAGGGCAAAACAAGAGGCTTTGTGCCTGACACGACAAGAAAATTGTAAACTGCGGAAAATGGGGAACCAGAGCAGCAGATCTGGTGAAGCAGCAGNCTATGCCTTTTTTGGAGAGAACATCGAGCAAGATCAGGTCTGGTCATTTGCGAGGTTTGCACTCACGGTTGTAACCATTTAATCGCTCATGAGAAATGGTTGCTGAATTATCGTACCGCTTATCAAAAGCGTTTCAAGCTTGAGGCTTGAGATTGCTTTTTAGGTAAGGTCTTCTTCACAAGCTCATTTCTACTGCGGCAAAGGATGCTTAATCTTCTGAGGAAAATAGTGGTGCTACGGATCGTTTCGTAGAAATGGTTATCCAGAAAAGGCTCTGTGAACATGGAAACTGTTGGTTAGGAAACCACGTAAAGTGGGGTCTTGAGGCAAATTTAGGCACTTACAATTGCTTTCTTCATCTTTTAAAAGTATGCCTTAACTGCCGTTTGATTGCCCTTTGAAGCTATCATATCGTTCTGCGAGGCTTAGTGATGTGAACAAGATGAGGTGTTTTTCACGTGAGATTTCGGACGCTTCTTAACGTGAAAATGGAATTTCAAAGAACTTTTTTTCGAAAAACCTCTAAGTTGTTCCTCCGGTATTAAATTTTTTAGACGTTTGCCAGATCTGGACCATCTTCGGCAACATATCATGTAGCTCAACGACCAACACTGGTGTTCCCTTTGGTGATGCTGTCAGGGACCGCAAGAAATTGCTTGCCGCTGGCGACGTGCCGTATATCCTAGTAGCCAGACATCTGCCAGATGCCGCCAGCCAGGTAAGGGGCAGATGTGGCGTGTTGCCTGGGTGTCATCCAGCGATCTGTTTGATCCGAATCAGTGTTAAAAGAGCCATTTTAGATTTCTGGATCGCAACCGCACACCGTATAGACAGCTGGAATATCGTCTGGCGGATAAATGGAGATAGACTGCGGGGGAAATTTATTCAAAATAAGCAAATACCAGTGGATACCATCAAGGCATAAAAAAGAACGAATGACTGGCCACAGACGACTTGGAGTATTAGTGCGAAATTCAGTGTCGACGGCGTTGGCACTTTGCTTCGGAACGCATCAGTACAACATCGTGAATCAGTGAAATAGCTACGCTTAGCAAGAGCAAGGTCAACACCTCACTCCAGTCAATGGGCGCAAGTCAGGGTTACACAAGAACTTCTTGAAATGCGCATCACCAAGGTTAAGTCCGACGAATTTTGTTTCAAGGATACATTTTGTTCTTTCTTAACATCAAGGTGGACCATTTTACTGCTTTGAACAAGTACTATTGGCTTATGCATGTACCCAAGCTAGGTGATCGGGGAGGAAAGTGTATCTGCAGCTATCTGCCACGCTTTGAGGAGCATGTTGGGGATAACGGACTCTGAGCTTGGCCATAAACCCGGCGACTTTAGGTGGGTCCGGTAGTAGGCTTTCACCCATATCGCATCTTGAGTTATATCACCTAATAGGATTGTGCCTGACCCCCCTTTTTGCGCTACATGGGGATCGTCGCACTGATCGTCGCACAGCTAGATCACAAAGTCAAAGCTGCGCGGTCGCCCAAGATATAAACCCTCCTTCCATGGTCATATATCATTCCAGATAGCCCCAGTATTTGTGTGGAGATTGCTCACAAGGACCGCTTAAACGATCATATATCTCGAACTGAGGTTTGGTTCTATCACTTCCTTCATGTGCTGGGTTGCGCTGCGTTCGACTCGCCCTTCAGCTTCTCAGCCGCTGCGAGGGCTTTGCGCGAGCTAGCGTGATGTTATTAAATCCTACGTAACCAAGCATGGTATCTTCTGATAACATGTTACCGGCGTGCAGTGTTTGCCAGTCGTGAATGGTTATCCGTGTTTACTAGAGGATCAACCCTGCCATCGAACATGTGGACATTTGCAAACCCAGCCCTCCAATCTGCCCGAAGGGCAAAATAGGTGCCGCAAATTTGGTATATCTGGGCCAATAGACACATAGGTTCGATGCTGCTTGCTGTTTTGGTATTAGGTTCGGTGGTTGGTGAGTAAAAATGAGATCAAATCAGGTCAGGTGGATTACCAATTTTGCTAACTTTACCCTTGAAATTGCTCTCTGGTGCACAAACAAAGACAGTTTGGTCAGTTTCTGGCACCCCATGAACACTACTGATCCTGAGCAGCTGCGACAACAAGACGAGCACCTGTTCTCTTCCTTATTACTCAATGTGGTCACAGGGTGGGGCAAGGCATTCGTGATGTAGGGCGGCTTGGATGAAAATGGGGATGAACAGCCGAAAATTATCGTCTATAATGGTCAGTCTTGAAGACTTTGGCAATATGCAAATGATAATAATACTGTTTTTTCCCAACTAGTGGGTGACATACCGTCTTGCATGATCACACGATTACAGTCAGAATGAAGCACGACTGGGGGCATTGGCGGGTACTGGGGATTGCGCGAAAAAAGGGCAGTCATAAACAGTGGGCAACATACGATGTAGACTTGGTCAACCCTAGACCGGCATGGGAAAGGAAACACAATTACCACGAGTTTATCTTACTTTTGGGGGAATATATCAAGCTGAGACAAGATCGGATCGTTAGGATTTGAAGGTGATGGGCAAAAACAGAACTAAGGAGAGCAAAAAAGGGCATACTTCCCGGCACATGGTAAGAAAACATCAAATTGAGAAAAACGAGGAACCAGAACAACAAATCTGGTGTGGTAGCAGGATTGCCGCGGTCTGGCTGGTCAATTTGAACTGAAGTCTAAAACCACCGACGAGGCCTTTTCGGCCTTGGACTGTTGGGCTCATGGCCAGGGTCACAAAAAGCGTAAGTAAAGATGATGAAGTAGAGGAATCAGCAATACGCATAAATGGTAGCAGGAATCTCAGAGTCACGGGGTACATGGCAATTGTAGAGATTCATTAGTGCCGCTATTGGAGTGGAATCGGGTGTATAAGTTCAATGATGGAGGGAGTTGGCGCTAACCGGGTAAAATATGTTCTTTTTGTGCTTTTCGTAGGGGGTGTGGAGATAGACACAATGTTTCAAAGAATCGCGGATTGCGTTATGATAACTCCCCGAAGCAACGCTGGTCCATATATCCACAACTTGAACTATGCGAATAATGGCAGCAAATATGGAATGCGGATGGACAGTGGCGGTTAGTGAGATGCAGGCGTGGAGTGCGCCAGTAGGGTTAAGGAATAATTTCGGGAAGGTAGCCTTCATCACGCCTGAATATGGTGAGAGTGGACACGAATCATCCTGTTGGAAGCCGGTTCCTAACTGAAATAATCACCTAGCCGAGAAAATTCTGTATGTTCTGTATGTTGCACCTTTGGCGCAACAGTTTTGGGCTGTGACCATTATGTTTTGTGCTGTGGAAATGGGTGAAAAATTCTTCACGAGTTCCGGAGTTAACGGGATAGGGCTATTTGCGGGACACCCATAAAGGAAGCAAAAATGGAAGCGTTTGGAAAAGTAACGTTTCCTGATCGTAACAAAATTTTGCAGCTTTTGCAGCACACTGTAAACACTTATGTTTGTGCCCTGGTTATGACTGTTTTAGAGAAATGCTCTACTCCCTCAGATGGCAGATGGGGAACAAAATAAGATATGGAGTAACTGATCTAGGTTGAGAAATTTCTGCGAAGAGCTTGCCTGTCTGACAGCACCTCTGAAAGGTTGAAGAACATTTATGAAAGGGAAGGTGTCATTTGTATTCCACACACCCGAGTTTTGCTGTACAGGAGAGTGAGATGAGAACCGGCGTCACCTTTCGTGGCTAGCAGCAAACATGAAAAAATGCAGTCACCGTTTCTGAAGGTTTCTAAGGGTTTATTGGGGGCTTGGTTGAAGCCAACGTGACACAAGCGGCGTTGGTGCACTGCAAAGCAAAAGAAATGCAACCCGCACTCTTAGCTGGCCAGCTCAGTGTAGCGCCTCAAAGTCAGATAAAATCGGGGCTAATTAGAGCCGGGAAAAACATGGCGCCCAGTAGTGAACATAATGAGACTTAGAAGCAAAAAAACGAGATGACCATGACCCACGATGAGCACAAAACAATCAGTCTTCCGGGCCGTTGATTCCACCATCTAAGTAATACTAAGGATAGGTCGAAAGTTACTGTGGGTTGTGTGAAACGCTCAAATGCAGTCAAGCCCGATGCATCTGTCTCTCACAAAAGCTGGAATAAGGTCTGCAAAAGATATTTAGTTTTGTTAGGCACGGGCTTGGAGGAAGGTATCGGTGGGCGGGAAATAAATAAGGAATACTTCAACAATTTCCCCCAGTACCTCGCATGTGGCTAGTAAAAAGCAACGTGGCCATTAAGGTTGCTATATTTCTAAGCAAAATGGATGAACTCTTACCCTGGGGGAGGAATGGTGGGACATTGAAAGTGAAGGAGCTAGATGGAGGTTTATTTAAGGTGGACTATGGCAGATCCTTTGGAAGCTTTCCGGTAGATGCTCCCGGACCAAAAACCGCCAGTTAATAGCTTTCAAGGCGCCTGGCAGTTTTGTGTGTAAAAACAATCGTTTCAGGGAGGCGTGTTTCTAAGCCAGAGGTGTTGTGGTTTTGGCGGCGTCCACAAAATCGTTGAGTGGAAATACAGCCTCGGTCGTGCTGCAGAGTAATTGCGCCGTTCAAAATTGTTCAGATTTTAGGTTTTCCTAATTTTATAGGGCTCTGGGCTTCCGGGGAGTCAAGTGCACTGATAACGTGGTTTTTGAACGGTTTGCGTGCTGCGTAGAAGCTGACCTACTTTATGTTGAGTAGAATTTCATTACAAAGAGAACTTTTCGTTGGATGCAGAGGGTTCAAAAGTGGCGTGCCTACAGGTTCGGCTTCCGGTTTAACAGTTCAGTGATGCATCCATAGGATCTTTTCTTGCTTTTTGANCTCTCCAATCTGCTCGAAAGGCAAAATAGGTGCCGCAAGTTTGGTATATCTGGGCCAAAAGACACATAGGTTCGATGCTGCTTGCTGTTTTGGTATTAGGTTCGGTGGTTGGTGAGTAAAAATGAGATCAAATCAGGTCAGGTGGATTACCAATTTTGCTAACTCTACCCTTGAAATTGCTCTCTGGTGCACAAACAAAGACAGTTTGGTCAGTTTCTGGCACCCCATGAACACTACTGATCCTGAGCAGCTGCGACAACAAGACGAGCACCTGTTCTCTTCCTTATTACTCAATGTGGTCACAGGGTGGGGCAAGGCATTCGTGATGTAGGGCGGCTTGGATGAAAATGGGGATGAACAGCCGAAAATTATCGTCTATAATGGTCAGTCTTGAAGAATTTGGCAATATGTAAATGATAATAATACTGTTTTTTCCCAACTAGTGGGTGACATACCGTCTTGCATGATCACACGATTACAGTCAGAATGAAGCGCGACTGGGGGCATTGGCGGGTACTGGGGATTGCGCGAAAAAAGGGCAGTCATAAACAATGGGCAATATACGATGTAGACTTGGTCAACCCTAGACCGGCATGGGAAAGGAAACACAATTACCATGAGTTTATCTTACTTTTGGGGGAATATATCAAGCTTAGACAAGATCGGATCGTTAGGATTTGAAGGTGTTGGGCAATAACAGAACTAAGGAGAGCAAAAAAGGGCATACTTCCCGGCACATGGTAAGAAAACATCAAATTGAGAAAAACGAGGAACCAGAACAACAAATCTGGTGTGGTAGCGGGATTGCCGCGGTCTGGCTGGTCAATTTGAACTGAAGTCTAAAACCACCGACGAGGCCTTTTCGGCCTTGGACTGTTGGGCTCATGGCCAGGGTCACAAAAANTTCCGGGCCGTTGATTCCACTATCTAAGTAATACTAAGGATAGGTCGAAAGTAACTGTGGGTTGTGTGAAACGCTCAAATGCAGTCAAGCCCGATGCATCTGTCTCTCACAAAAGCTGGAATAAGGTCTGCAAAAGATATTTAGTTTTGTTAGGCACGGGCTTGGAGGAAGGTATCGGTGGGCGGGAAATAAATAAGGAATACTTCAACAATTTCCCCCAGTACCTCGCATGTGGCTAGTAAAAAGCAACGTGGCCATTAAGGTTGCTATATTTCTAAGCAAAATGGATGAACTCTTACCCTGGGGGAGGAATGGTGGGACATTGAAAGTGAAGGAGCTAGACGGAGGTTTATTTAAGGTGGACTATGGCAGATCCTTTGGAAGCTTTCCGGTAGATGCTCCCGGACCAAAAACCGCCAGTTAATAGCTTTCAAGGCGCCTGGCAGTTTTGTGTGTAAAAACAATCGTTTCAGGGAGGCGTGTTTCTAAGCCAGAGGTGTTGTGGTTTTGGCGGCGTCCACAAAATCGTTGAGTGGAAATACAGCCTCGGTCGTGCTGCAGAGTAATTGCGCCGTTCAAAATTGTTCAGATTTCAGGTTTTCCTAATTTTATAGGGCTCTGGGCTTCCGGGGAGTCAAGTGCACTGATAACGTGGTTTTTGAACGGTTTGCGTGCTGCGTAGAAGCTGACCTACTTTATGTTGAGTAGAATTTCATTACAAAGAGAACTTTTCGTTGGATGCAGAGGGTTCAAAAGTGGCGTGCCTACAGGTTCGGCTTCCGGTTTAACAGTTCAGTGATGCATCCATAGGATCTTTTCTTGCTTTTTGAAGACGAAGTTTACGTTGAATTAAAGCGTTTTTTCACCTAGAAGAAGGTATACTTCTTCTCCTAAACCGAGATAGATACACCTGGGCCAACCAGTTAACTGAGTTCAAATAATTCCTGCAGTGACCATGAGGGTACGAGAACCACTTAGTAGTTGTTACAAAAAGAGAGTTTTAAAAGTGCAAAGTTCTCCGAAGAAAACGGAGTGATCTCCACTGCACAATCGGGAAGAGATGGTAACCCCTTACCAGTGAGCAGTGCCTAGTGTCGAGGGTAAAATTTAAGATTGCTTGGCTTTGGCGAGCCGCAACTCGTGTTGGGCGCAAGAAATTTTGCTGCCACTTAAGTGCTGAGGAAGCATTGAAATTGCAGGAGAAAAGTCAACTTTAGTCCACCTATAACGAGTGGTGACGTTTAGGTCGGCTACTGCGTGGACAAGACCAGACAAGAAAGTATAATATTCTTCAGATGAATCTAGAGATCTGCAGGCGACGGAAATATGTAGCCGATCCGTTTTGCTGAAGCATATGGTACGCCGGGCTGAATGTGCCTGCTAGGGATGAAAAAAGACCACGCGCACTAAAGGCCCGAACAGGTAGTCAAGAGAGGAACTGCGTAATCCGCCATTCATTCCTCGACGAGCCGAAACGGCCGATTACATACCCCCATGGGTGTGCTTTGCTGCCGACCATTCCTGAAAGCAGCCTCGCTTTGGTTAGCAAATTTTAGGCAGATGATTGATTGTTTCCGACACTTGAGGTATGAAAGTTTGTGCATTTCGATATATTGCGTCGCATTGGCTGAGTTCTCAGCTGCCAACGCATGCGGAGGACCGAATCCCATGGAGGTTATATTAGCGTGCCTGTGGTTGGATGGCTCCGGACAAAAGTGGACCACAGAAACGGGCAGGGTGAACAGTACCCATAAGACGGCCGATTTAAGTAAATCGTCCTAGGCATAGTAAATTTCTTCTTTGTTGTTGAATATCCGGATTGTTGGGTCGCATACCGCATTGTGTGTAGCGAAACTCAACATTCACATGTACTCGCTAAATGTCACTGCTGAGTACGCACAAGCCGGAGGCAAAAAATTGGATAAGCCGGTCAGGTTCGTGTTTGTGGGGCAAAGTAGACTGTAGATACATTATCTTCTGAGGCGATGGACATGAGGTTTAAGACAAGCGACCTTGAGCATGCAGCGAGCATTATATTTAAAGGTGTTTACACGCGCTTGTAAAGTTGCTCGGGCGAGTGAGACGATTTATCAGGAATGAGGGGAGCATTTTACAGGAGGATGGGTATTCTTAAATGATGACCAGGCCTCAGACAGAATGAGAAACACACCGTGAAGAGCTTTATTAGTTTTGAAATTGTGAAGGTAGTAGATTATTATAGTGTGTAGTGGAAGTGCAGTCTATGAAGGAACGGCTGCCTTGAGTGATTTTTGATACGCCGGACATCCAGGAAGTCAAGAAGTTGGGAAATATCCAGACACCTAGAAATGGCAAAGATAAAGTGATGTCCAAACCTTGTGGCTAGCGAAGCGTTAGGGGCACCAACTTTAGGAAAGCCATTAGGTAGTTTTTCGGGAGTTGGGGCAGACGGCGAACCGGGAACCACTGGGGTGACCCCGGTTGATCTTTAAGGAGGACCGAGATATCCGATGGAAGAGCTATTGGGTAAGCACTGACAAGCATTGAGATGGAACTAAGGACCGACTCTTAAGGAACACAGCTGAGGTTATATAACTTTGAAAAGTGCGAGGTACCGATCCGCACGTTCAAAGAGCCTTCAAAGTGCGGAGAGGTGCTCGCAATGTCGGGGATGTTTGGTATCGTTTCAGAATAGTCTAGATCCAAGTTGGAACGACCTACCGTGAGCAGATGGATGGGCTATAACGGCGTTTAATTCAGTTAATTTTCCTTATAAACCAGGGCCAATTGTTGATTTCCCATGTGTGCGTTCACTCTGACCATAAAACGGACCGACCGGCTATCGAACCCAGAGCTTCCCAGATGATGGGCGAACGCCTTGTCCACCACACCAACTGGACACCCGGGGGACCCTTTTTTGTATTACCTATATACCGCACCTGCCAGATGGCTTTTGGCGAGATTTGTTTTAGACGGAACTAACCACGTAATCTGATTTGTCACGCGGCACGAGCTGCCGCATCGCGCCGTAAACCAAAGACGGTCCCTTACATCCCAAACGTAATGATTGTTTCTGTGCTGTCATACCTCCATACGGCCAACTCACGCTGACAGACTGCCCGTGTATGTATGTTTGTACATCTTTCAGTGCTTACATGTTGTTGCTTCTGAGGATCCCTGCTGCTTCAGTAACTATTTTCAGCTCCTGCTGATTACACCATTATTGATTGTATGTTTTCTTAATTCATGATGCTTACTGACCCGTTTGTCTATAGAACCAGTTCCTGTCAGTTCTCAGTACATCGTCTGCTGCCCTCGTCTGTCTGTACTTATTGTCTACTGGCTACGAACTGCGTATAATCTGATAGTCACAATCGTCTTGTGAGATCCTTAGCCGCCCGGATCTTACACCACTGTTGCGTACGTCTTAGGCGCGGCAGTGTGGTTTCCAGGGTGCCTTTGGGGGAAGCATTTCGTAATGGCATAACATACCAAGCTGTAGGTAAACAACACATAAAATTAGGTACTTTGTATTATGAATGGTGAAAAGTGGAAAGAAAGATCACATGACAATAAAATACAGGTTGATATTGAGAACTGCGTCCAACTTGTGTGCTCAATAGTTTGACGGA
>SJOL01002215.1:146874-163674 GCA_004794785.1 Opisthorchis felineus | reverse complement strand
GGGTAGGGAAGAGCATTTTGGACGCCGACCACTGAGGTTAGTTCAGTTCAGTTCCATTCAATTCACCGTCATGCATGGCCGTAAGCTGCAATTCAGTTCCTCCACTGTTGAGTCTTGTTCGTCTACAGAAGTGTGACAAATGAACAATATACCAATACTGACTTTTCAGATGATTTATGCTCACTGCACACACACTACTCTCGTTTGAACAGTCGTCCACCTGTTCCGGTGCAATTATTCTCTTGAGTCTATTAGTGCTATAGGGGGAAGCACTGGAATCGAGTTTCAATCGTATTAGACCTCAACAGCAGTGCACATCCTTGGCCGTACCGGGGTTTGAACTCCGCACATCTGACATGCGAGGCGAGCGTGTTACCACTACTCCACCAGTGCAATTTGGACGTATCTGAATTTTCAAGTCTGAACAGACGAACTTGTTTACGCATGAGTGATGTGAGTGGAAGGCCCGACACCCCAAACGGCAACCCAGTAACATACCTTGGTTGTGTCGATCGACTGGCCCGCAAGTCAGGACATCCCAGTCAGGTAGCGCTACGGACGCTGGAAACATGTTGGTCAATTTGGGATTAGTTGTGGGTGGTTGATGGATTCGTAGAATGCACGCTCACATCACTTTCTTTTGAACAGTCATTCTCTCGTCTTGGCGCTTCCAGTGCTTCCCCACTATTTGGTGTGGAATCACCAGAATGATTACGCGAGGACAGGAGGACGGCTGTTCAAACGAAAGTGATGTGAGAGGACATTCTACGAATCCCGCAACCACTTACAACTATCTTATGTTTACCAGTTAGCGTGGATGGTGTTATTGACCCAAACTTAGAGCTGAGGATAGCGAATCAGACAACACACAGGAAGTTGAAACAGTGATGACAAGCTGCAGCAGACTGGTTTGAGGACCACGGGGAAAATCGCAGTGGGCCTGCCCTGGTTAGTCAGATTCCGCGAAAAGATTGGGCATCTAGCTCCTTAGTGGTGTTCCCTGTATAGTAACCATTATTCGGGAATCATATTTCAGACGAAGGCAACTGGAGTTGCCAAATATATATAAATATACCAAATATAAACTGATTTATCAAATCTCTTGAAAAACAGCGTTTGACCGCTGTAACCGTTGCAACCGACTGCTTAACAACCGCTGGATGCATTTTTGTGCAACAATTTTTAACTACTCATGAGTAATGTCCGCTCAAAACAAAGTTTGCCCATCCCATTTACCGGTCCTCAAGTCACCTCAAGTGCGTGTTGTTCTGACAAGGTACCTGAAGGACCTCCCATAAGTATACTTCAAACGAGATCCGTGGTAGATCCCTCGTAGGTGCGATTCAAACGTAACACCAAGGGATCTTTGATACGCATAATTACAACAGAACCCCTATCGGAAATTTCTTTGCGAACTCAACTGCCTAAACTGGTACAGACGGATATGATAACTAACCTAGCTTATGCCAACAAAGCCCCCAGGAAGCTCAGCATCTTGCCATTTGTGTTGCGAAAGTGTTCAAATGGCTAAAATTTGCTTATTTGAACTACATAATGGAAACTTATTTGCCCCAGCCAAACACTGCGCTAAAGCCTACTTGGTGCAGCGTTTTGCAACTCTGTTGTGGATAATTTCTGTCCGAAGATTCACGGATTCAGCAGCCACCCTGAAAAAGTGAAATTCGCTGAGTTCTGCGGGGTGCCTTTGGACTATACTTTTTTCGAACTGACGGATCTGCTCGTACCGTGCGTCCAGTTGGCTGTAGACATACGCACAAACGATAATTTGTTTCAGCTCATCCAGATAGATGATACCGGTGAACATGACATGAAAGCTAGCATTACTGTGTTTTCGGCCTGCATTTCCAAGTTGCCTCTAGAATGTAACAAAAAAGTTGTCAAGAGTCAGCTCCCCTTGAAAGTGCTGATGTCATACGTGTTGCTGTCTTACTGCAGTGGCTAGACACGATACGGGCAGCTTACATAGATCGTTCGATAAAATGCACCTCAAGACAAACTACTACTAATCGAGGAGTAGTTTCGGAAATGATATTATCAAATGATCCAAGTCTGGGAGAAAGATCTCAGTTCTCAGTTTCAAAACGCTCAGACTTTGTAGCAGGTACTAATCCCCAAACGTACCGCTCACCCGAATAAACCAATGTCCACACCCGATGGTAAAATTGAACAGGAGGTGGCTTTTGGGATGAGGGGAAGATGGAAGCCGGTCATTTCCTTGAAGTCTACCGCGGCTTTGCGCTCGTCACTAGGCTCCCATTGTCATTTCCATAATGGTTTTGGCTGCGTATCGTGTGATTATGCTTCTTCCATTTTATAACATTCTGAGATCTTTTGTACTATGTGCGAACCGGTTTTTCAAAATGACACGACAGGGAACCCAAAGTGTCTCGATGGCATTATAAGGAGTACGCTGTCCTAGGGACTGTTCACAATCTGGCACGCAACCCAAGGAGTAACAAATATGACTGAACATTTTTCTTTCACGACATCTGCTGGGCCATTGGAGGAAGCTTTTCAAGACACCGTCTCTCAGCCTGAGGTGACGTGGGTATCTATGCCTTTTCATCACGTTGGATCACGACGTTTGTGTTATTTTTCTCATACAGGACTAGCTACTGATTCCTGTATCGAGTACCACATAGGCTGCAATTAAGGGGGGTGAATACACATCGTCATAAATAGGCTGATGTTTCGGTACAGAAACGGATTAGATCACACTATCACCAGGTTGAATAGGGTGTTGCAATGCGTGTGATATAACGTCGAAATGGGCTAAACCCAGACACGCTTTTGCATAAATCCCCCAGCTAGTCAATAAGGGGGTCGGATGGATACCAGTCTTGGTCGGGTTCCACAAACATCACACTGAAATGTGCCAGTAAGATGTGGGCTTTAGTTAGTTATGAATGACGGAAAAATGGGTACAGGACAGTGAACCTTGATCAAGCGATAAAACGCACCCAACCAGCAGTCAGATAAGCTTGCCTTTATACCACTAATGAATATAGTGCGCGTGAGAAAAACTCCCTTGGGTTGGTCAGCGGTGAACGCTTTTCTAGGTTCATTTTGAGGTTGTTTATCTGATGGTCCGATGCCATTTACTTTCGTGTTAGCTGAGATCGTTCAGCTTTAGGGTTAGACCGTGGGTCTCCTGAACTATTGTCTAAACTGAGGATAGAGTTCGACAAACCAGTTTGGTTTTCACGGGAGGCTCACCTGAACCCCAGGTGAATTTCTCTTTTATGATGTTATTCTTCAACTTGTGCAGCATATTCAGTGCATTTGTCAAATTTCGCGCAATTCCGACTCAAGTAGAACATAGGGTTGACGGAAACTCGAGGACTGTGCCTATCTGATAATCCCCAAGAAGAGTGAAACCGGTGGTGGGCTGTCGAAGGATTTTCAGCAACCTTGTGAGTAGTGTGCTACTTCGACTGAATAAAGTTGTTGACATTTGTCATTATCATCAACTGGAGTGTATTTTTTGATTGCAGTTTGGATTTCAAGGTATTCCATCCAAATCATCCACAACCTCGGATGGTGATGTGCTCGAAGCCACAAAGGCGGGTCTGGAAACTGGATCAGTCGCCGATGGCCCAAAAGTGGACGGAGTTATCGGAGGTGTTCTATCTGACGATACCCGGAGCAATACCGAAAAAAACAGGAGCATTCCCAAGGTTGCTTTAAATTTCGAAAAGCCGGACTCATGGACCAGTGCCAAGGATAGGTTTCGTACTATTCAAGTAGATCCTACTCAACGCGGAAAATCTCTCATTGCGTTTGTCATTTTGCCAGTGCTATCATTCACAATCGGTGCTAAAGCGCGCCTTAAATTCCCATACGATTTTTTTCTGTAAGGCCACTTTCTTCCTAGACCATGGTTTCAGTACGCAAAAGAGTGATCCCAACAATTATCAAAAACATCAACTGATTCTGAAGACCTACCGTCAGAAAATGTCTACGCTGACAGTATGCTCAGATCGCTGAACATTTTCCTGGGAGGACATGAATTCAGAAACGATGCTGGATTAACTTGTTGCGCCTCAAGATAAATAGCTGCTTCCGTGTGTGTAAGCTCGGATGTTCTTTCAACAAGGTACTGCAACTTTCGATAATCACAGAGAACAAGGCGTGATCGTGTAAGAGTAGGTAGTTTGGCAACGAGCAGATTGGTAGGAAAGGGCCAATCGGGTGACCGCCACACTTGTTGTTCTCACCACTCGATCATTTCTTCTAGGACATGTGAACACTGAAGTCTGTCTGACGTCGATTGGCCTTATAGAGAAGCTGAAAAGACGAATCCTGGATGATTGTTCCCATGTACATCCAGTAGTCCTCCAAAGTGTGAACCGTGCCTAGCCAGAAATTATATCCGCATTAGAACACCGATCCGGTAGCCAAAAAACATTCTTTATTTTATCAACCCCATTAAGCTCCATCTTTTTTTCTTCGCTTTTCCATCCGCCTGATTGGCTTGGTATTTGCTGCTAAGTCATGGGTCGAGCTAGGTTCAAAATAAAGTAACTCGCGTCTAAAGTTTGACTGAAATCAGTGGAGATATGAAAGCATCTTTACATGGACTTGGAGGTTCGGTCGGTAGAGCCTCGGTCTGTTGCCTTCATTCGTGCACTTGCAAAGTTGTGATGATAACAGGTTTGTTTCTATCAATGCAAGCAACTCAGTAAACGAGGAACGGCAAAGAAACACAAACGCTGAACACAAGCTTGTCTGTAACTTTCTGGCGAACCACCAGTAATATTCTTCAAGATGTTGAGGTGCTATGAAGGATTAGGTTCCTGATAAAGGAATGTGTCCGCTAGTTTCGTTGTCTAATCAGCTGGCCCTTGTATCAGGCTCGGAAACTTACCTGTTCTGAACTGTTTTTGCGTCGAGAGGGGAAAGCAACGGAGACTGAACTCTCAACGGTAGTACGCGGACGCTGGAGCAGTGCTCCCGCTCATGCGGAGCGAACTACACGAACAAACAAAATACCTAGAACAGCATACTTTTTGGACCGAAGGGATAAAAGAATGTACTTCCTAGTGAATAGAAAATTCTTCACAATACTATTTGAAATCCAGAGCATTTAGCTTTTACAAGTGTTGATGACCTATGGCCAAATAATCTGAGTATATACTAGTTGTCAAATTGTGTGGATAAGAAAAACTAAGAAAAAGAGACCCCAAAGATTTCAAACTTATTACAACAGAGACTTGTCGAGGCTATTCTGTGAGCAAATTGCTTTCGTTGAAAGGGTGTTTTCTTTCCAGTCAAGTTACACGACTCAGCCAGGTAGGACCGATTACACCAAACAGACGGACATGTATGATTTCTTTCTCCGACAGTTTCATGTTCTGTTTGTGTGTGAGTGTTTTTAACAGTGTCTTTCAGGAGCACATTTTTCAAGTAATTAGGTTTTATTGTTCTTCAGCGAACAGGTGCTATGTAATTCGGGCTAGAATAGAATCAGACTGTCTAAGTCTAGACAGAAGTCCGGGATTCAAGCAATACACAAGCCATTCAGACGTTCGTCCTCTAGCCAGATACACCGAGGTGTAGTTGAATCGACCTCGTCTTGCAATTGGTCCAGTTCCTCAGTTATCTGTCCCCTTGCCCTGGGCTGCAAAATAATTTATCCTGATTAACATTTTCAGAGGGAAATTTAATAGCTAATACGTGTTTTCTTGAAATAGGTGCAACAGAGGCGAAGTTCTCCTTGTTTTCTCGATGCCTCGACAAAAACTTTAAATAAAAAGGGTGTTTTCCCGATTTTACATCCCCAGTTCCGCTTTCTAAGCATGACTTTAGTAAAAAACCAACTCGATGTCGTTCACAGATTGAACTAGGACAAAGTCCACTCAAACTGTCTACTACTCTGGTGGTTCCAGCCTTCTCGTCGATTCTTTGAAGTAACGGGGAAAAATATAAAGGTGTGACGGCAACTGAAACAAATACAATCGCGGGTTAACCACCCATGTAAACAAAATACTTATCAGGTAGGACAGCAAGCGCATACCATTGATGAAAGTCATTGAAGCGAAGTCTGTCCTTCAGCCATGAGGAGAAGTCTGTAACGAAGCGGCCACCCAAAAAGAGAGTAGGCTTACCGCCTGCTCAAACTTTGGCGCAGATTCCCACGGGCGGTGGCTCACGTTGTGAACTGAGTACACGTATGCCAGCGATCAGCTGATCGCGCCATGGCATATAGGTTGTTATGATGGGTAAACGGAAATATACAAACCCACTGTAATATTCATACCAGGTAAGTAGTGTTTCAATGGGCACAAACGGTTGATTCATGAGCTGAGGCGATAATGAGGCATTCCAGAGTGGTAGTCAAGATGGTCGGTTGATACCTTCAGCTGTATGTAACTACTTTTATCGATAACTGGAACAAACCAGGCCTGCGAAAACCCGCGAAAAAGAGAGTCTTTTGAACATGTTTCACTCCGAATTATTGGATTCAAAGAATGCTTTGCAGTCAACTGGAAACATCCCTACTAGTAGCCGGTTTTCGGTGTCTTGCGCGCAGTGCACGTAACTAGAAACAGTCACGTAGGACGGCGGTTAACAAATGTTTGTCAGTTACCAGATACCTTAGTTTCTCTGGATAGTGAAGTTATTTTTTGCCACTCATGAACCTGTAAATTTTAGGTGGTTCAACAGTTTACCTACCCTAGAATGAAGTAATTCTGAGAAGAAACTGGGTGTTTTTCCGGAAATTTTGAAAAGGATGGTTACTGAAATGCCAGTTTTATTTCTTGACGCTTTCTGATGCTGTTATCCTATGCACTTTAGTTAAAGTAGACCATTTTTCCACGTGTTCCCGCCGTGGTGGTATTCACGCTTAAAATAACGCTTCCGTGGATGGTCCAAACCGATACTTTGTATGAACAAAAAGATGAAAACGGCTCAGACCTTAAATGAAACAATGGAGTGAAACTATCCTAGCTCATCCTGTGTCGATATCAACCTGCGACCTGCATATCCGGGCCATCCTGAATCAGCACTGCCATAGTCTGCGGCCAACGGAATTCCAAAGCTAAACAACGGGCACAGATGGCCTTTTTTTACAAAGGAATGATGTGTACATATTATTACAAGGACTAGAAATCAGGAATGCAAATCCAAGTGGACCCAACACCAGGTGCATCTAAGGCATATTATGATTCCATTTTGGGCCGTCTTACACAATGTTGAGATATGTTTATGACTCTGCGACAGTGTTTTCCGTAGAGCAATCTTTGAGCTGGCGAGGAAACTTGAAGGCTCAAAATTGTGTAGTGTTTAGAGGCCCTCCCTCAGTAGCGCCAGCGGTCAGTTCTATGACGTCCTTAGAACATCATCGAGCATTGTTGGTATGTTACCTGCGTAAGCTTACCTGGTGACACCAGTGTACGTTTTGATACTGCCTTCGGTATGTGGATGTTAAGGCACTTTTGAAGTGAAGCGGTTTCTTGGAGAATCGAACCAGCAATCATTTTATTCCATCAAAAGCCCACGAGCCTGCGATTTATGCTTGTTCGGAAAAGCACGGTCGCTTTTAATTTACGTGCAGGACGGAAAGGTCAATTTGCACGTTTGTGACAAGCCTCAGATACCCATTAAAAAAGGGCGAAATCTCTGTAGCTCAGGGGAAGAATAATTTCACAAGACAAGTGGAGCTTCCCTCTGCTAAGTCGACACTCGAGAAGTCAATCGATATGTGACCATACAATGTAATTTCCGTGACTGCGAGATGAGTGACGCTGTAGTCTGTCTAATTGCGAGTTAATCACACTGCTGCTCAGGTTCCTTTGACCGTACGGTTAGTCGTTCAAATTACCGGCAGCCGGAAGGTTGCGAGTTCGAAATTCCCTTGAATTTCATGAGATGCGCACTGCTGATGACTCATAATAAGGATGACACAACTGTACAGTTCTTCTAGACTTTTCAGCACAGATTGACTTCATTGGCTTCTAGTGAAATTTATCCGATCTCCTCATACAAACACCCACTAATCGGTTTCGGTGGACTATCCTTCGGGCCGGTCAGACAAAACGTTGGGGCAGCTGATATTTATATCAGAGGTTTTTGACCGCGCTGCCTAACCCCGCCAACCACAGAAGGATAGTGGTGCGTGCCTGCTAAAGGGCATGCAATTCTTGCTTCATATGGAAGGCCAAACTATTGTTGGTGTCTATGCACTAATAGAGCGCTCATTAAATCAATATCTACCCGAACAAACTACCATTGCTGTCACTCTAGCCAGCGCAGTTTTTCGTCTTTTACTTTCCTTTATTTTAGTCACGACTCTTGCCCAGTCCTACAATAATGTCGACAAATTTTTCCAGAATTCGTCCTAAGGTAGTGATAGAAGGAACGCTGATTACGTATTCGACTTTAGCTCAGGAGTTCGCACGTCTCCGTCCATAATTCACACGTTCGCCTCGACTATTTGCAAATCCGTTCTGTGTGCAAATGATTGCGGTTGGTGGTAGCCTACTTAGCTGAGTTTACCCGTCTTGTGAGCTGTTTTCGTGGGCAAGAGACTGGTATTCTTCCATGTCACTTAGGCTTTTGTTGTATTTTTGAAATGATACCTCATCTACCGAGGAAATTGTACATTTTATAAATTTTATTGATTATTGCTATTGGACTCCCATAGCTTGATAGATTGGGGTTAGGACGACCTGTGTTCGACTTCCGTATTTCCGCCTTGTGAGTGGCTCCCAGCTGGCTTATCATCACCCGAGAATCGTCATTTTCGATTGGTCATCAACCAGCTAATCAATCTAAAGTGGCCTAATTGGGGACCGTGGACGCTGACCTTTGATAGACGGATTCTCATTGGCTACCAGCAAGTTGTTTGTTACATCCAATAGGCTTCAGATTGCCGGACCATGAATGAAATAAATTTACTTGAGCCCAAAGCAGCACAGAGTGTATCGCATTCGAGGAATGTTCCGTGTTCTCTGGACGGCGCTCATACTGACCTCATTGGTCTACAATTCAGATAGCTCGGTAATTTTTCGAGATTTTTCACCAGTCATTTTGTCGTTACTGTTATGCGATGATCCGGTGTTAAACTTTCTGGGGTTGTATGTGGTTCAGAATGATTGCAAAATGAACAGACTATTAATTCACCCTCTCTCGTTGTACATATTGTAGCTAACGGATGGTAAGTTTTATGCATTGCGAAGTAAACGAGGCTCAACGGTCGTGTAAGCGCTTACGTACGACAGTGCTCCACCCTACATCCTCTCTTGTCCACTTTCTTTTCTGATAGACAAATGTAGCGCTTGCCTCGACCTCGTTAAACACTGGCTCGAAGAGTCGAATACTAACTCACGGGGTATAGGCGAAATATTCAAGGTCACTTGTAGTGTTTACGGAAATCAACAAAACATGGTGAGCGATTTATCTGTGAGATGATGGTCAAAACTATTCTAAACACAGTTTACCAATTCTCGGCATCCTGTCTGAATGTAGATAAATGTCTAATAATGCGCACTACATTTAAAAATCGTAAAGGTTGTAGAAACTCAATTTCGATTTTACCCAACATTCTCTGTTTTTGTTTCATTTCTTTATCTAGTGTACCAAAGTTTCGACTCTCATCATAGCCCACTTCAAAGCTCATGTGAAATCCCAAACACTCGAAATTTGTCAGGTGAGTAATTCAGTAAAGAAATCAATCACTCATTTGAAATTACAACATTGATTGTTTCCCAATGTCCCCTTGACTGTCACAAACAAACAACCTCTGTTTTAGAGTAGCCAACTCTGCTGAAAGTACGTACATGTGACAACTGTAAATAGTACACCATTACTGAAGAAAGTACAATTCACGACGCACCAGGATTATATATTGGTAGGATCTGTGACAGCTAGTGATGTTTTTCGGAAAAAAAAAACAGAAACTGAATCACTGTTAAGGTTGTTTGTTGAGTCAACCTGTGAATTCTAAAATTGAGTGGTACAAATATATTGTGGACTGATAGCCTTTGTTAGCTCTGTCCATAGCGGCAGAATGAAGTTGTCCTCTTTCGCCAAAGGGACCTCAGTAACCACCGGAGTGTGGCATTAAATAGTTAGGGGGACCTGCGTTAAATAAATGAGACTCATATTTCACATACACGTAACTGCCACATTGCTGCCAAAACGAACCAGGAATAAGCAGAAAAACAAGCATGGAATACCACGTCTTTGCAGCACTAAATTTCAAACTTTGTCAGCAACACTCTGTAGAAAGTCGTTCGTAAAAGTTTTTCTCGGAGGATTATATGATCTTTAGTATTCATTTTCACGAAGCAGTTGTCAACATCTTCATCAGATGACTTTCACCTTTATTTCTTCGTTTATAGCAGGGGCTACATTCCCCCGATGTTTATCTGCTGAAATATAATAATTGTTTTGCCCTGCTTTGTTGCTGCCTATCAATCTAAAATTGAGATTTATGCAGATACAGATATCAAAGACAGATATCAAGACTACATACAAGTACGATCCGGGCAGCTAAGGACCTTACAGGACGATCAGCTTTATCGGACTACACGCAGTTCGTATTCAGTGGGCGGTGGAAACAGAAGGATCAGGGCGGTAGATGTTGTATTGACAACTGGTTCTATGAAAAAATGGGTTAATAAACATCATGAATTAAGCAGTGCGTACATTCAATAATAGCGCAATCGGTAGGACCAGAAAAAGGGGCATTGGGAAAGCGGGGCTACGCGGGACGGATACGCAAAGCAAGACGGTGTACATAGGCAGTATACGGGGACGACGACGCAGAAGACAGTCAGTACGTTTGGGAGGTAATTCCGAATCAGAACGAAACGGAAGCTACCTGCAGACTTTAACCGACCGCGTAACAAGGCAGCGCGTGCTACGTATCAAAATAGGAATTTGCGTTTAGGTTCGTTTAAAACGAGGTCCCGACAAGAGCTATCCGGTAAGATGCAATACAAAGATAATACAAAAAATAGGGTTGCCTGGGAAGTTGATTTGGCACAGTGCATGGCGCGCTTGTCTGCCATCCGGGGGTTTGGGCTCTATCCTCAGGGAACCCACTTTACCGTCAGAGCAGACACGCGGAACTGCAAATGAAAACAGACGGCGACAAAATCTTGACATTATTAACTAGAGGGTAGGCAAACCTTAAGCAGGGTGCAAAGAAACCGGAGCACGAAAGTCAGGAAACCAAAACGACATTATGGTAAGCGGACGTAAGTAACGCTACTCATGAGTAGCCAAACAAATAGAAAAAATAACCACTGGTAGCCATTGGCTCACAGGAGGAATCAGCAATATGGGTATAAACAAATTCGGACAGGAGCTTGGCAAGACTAGTCTAACTATACACGCATTTGCAAATAAATTCGGTTTTTAGAGAGACTCACCTGGAATTCAGCTGAATCTCTCGTTTGTGATGTTTCCAGGCAACTGAATGTGCAGTTTCAACAGGATGCTAGACATGTGACAAAATGGTATACAGGAAGTGAGATTTATACCAGAACTCCGAAAAACTACGCAAGCAGGGATGTATACCCAGAGCTGGGTGAATTTGGCCACCACAAAAACGGAGAAATAATCAAGTTCGGGTGGAGCTGGGCGGAGCAGGAAGAATTTCGGTTCAGGCGATGCGTAATGAAGCGGGTCAACTAAACTGCCCACCCGACACTCCATAAATGCCGACTCATGAGTTAAGCTCAGTTCGTTGGTCTGATAAGGAATGCGGCTAAAGTCTGTCCAAACTGCCAAGTGAAATTCACCGTGTCATGGTGGTCAGACTGCGCTTTCTTGTGTATGTTGTGAAGCAAAGCCCTCAAAATAAGCGAAATTTTCGTCGGATGCAACTGTACACCTTCTTGAAACTGGTCACCCTGTGTTCGACCGGATTTGATTACCAGTGACTGTGAATTTGGGAAGTGTATCGCATTGCGTCTAATCCTAAAGTGCAGTTGTTTAATTGATCCAGTGTGGTGTTTTCTGTATGACTTGTCACTGCGTACTACAACTCAACTAACCGTGTCTGTTCAGCGGGCACAATTTAACTGGGATCATCTCCTTGTTCTTTTCCAAAACGTCAATTCTGTAATTCAGGTGAGACTTTGTTTTGCCGAAAGATTTCCTCGGAAATCCTCCCCCCATGATGAAAACCTAACTGCCAAGCCCGTCTCACATTGAGAGTTATTGAAGTGATCGAGGTACTCAGCCTCATGAGTTACACATTACGTCCAGCTTACACTTGCCTTTTCCTCTTATTGCATAAGTCAGTGCGACTTCTGTTTCTACCAGAGTTGGCTCTTTAAAGAAGGTTCCCTCATAAAGTTTCTGAAAATTTTTCGACAGCTCACGACCGGTTTTGCCCTTTTCTGAGCTCATCTGGTAGACGCGGTACCCGAGTTTTTGTCAACCTCATGTTGTACTTGAACCCAAATTGCACGAACTTAGCGAAGTACACTCATTTGCATACCAGTTTGGTTTTGACGGGGGACTCACCTGCAGCCCAGCTGAATCTCTCGTTTATGATGTTTTTAAACAGCTGAATATGCTGCACCAGGCTGCCTCAAATTCACTTGGCACGATACTCAAAATGTCGCAATACCTATCTGCACCTATCTGAAGAGCCCCAAGAAGGGCGAAACCGGTCGTGGGCTGTCGAAGAGTTTTCAGAAACTTTATGAGTAGTGTATTATGTCCATACTATGTACTGTGATATCTCGAATATCGTACCAACTGAAACATGAGGCGGCCTGGTGCATCACATTCAGTCGCTTAAGAAAACCGTAAACGAGCGATTCAGCTGGGTTCCAGGTGAGTCCTTCGTCAAAACCAAATTGGTGTGCAAATGAGTGTATTTCGCTAAGGTACCCTGTCGTTTTCTGTGAGGCACCAGTCCATGTAGACAGCGAGTGGACAGCGGCCTCAACAAGATCATCACTCAATATTTTCCCCTGCCCAAAATAATCACCTTCCCAGTGATGCTGTTTTCAATTTTAAGTGAATTAGGGGCACCTTTATGAGGACAATCTCCAGATACAAATCGCCCAACCTGGCTATCAGAACCATCATTCTGGGACAGCGAAGTATGCAAATCATTCTTTGCACGCCACCTCAGTTTCATTTTGCTCTATGTGCTGTCGCTTCAAGCAAGCTAACCATCGTCCTCTTACATCCCCAACTCCAGAGCACCTATGGTGTGTTTTCTATAGAGCTGTAATTGTCGGTGAAAATAGTAGGATCACCTTGCCATCCCTGCAGGATTTTTATCAACCATAAATCCGTAAACCCACTTTACACCACTATCGATAGGCAGTCAAAGCCGGTTTAACCTGAGACGTTCGGACGGGATATCAGGAGGAATTGGTCCATACCTCTGCTACAGCCAGAACACGCACTTACTCCTGTCCACGGCATCATTCTCACACCTTGTACAGGAGTGCTGCACCGGATTTCTGTGATTACGGATAGAGGGATAAGTGGTTTGATTTGGGTGCGTGGAATACACTGAAGAATAAGGGTAAAAACGACGCTTAGTGATGTTGGCAAGCATGGGGGTCGTAACTGCTTCAACCGCTGACCGGAGTGAGAAATTAACAAACTGAGAACTGTGACAAGAAGCTAAGTTCATTGAAGCTCACTTCTTCCCCTAAACATTCAGAACGGTTGCAACAAACCAACAAACCGATACTCTCAGCTGTCTCCATAGTCTGGACAATTTACGTCAGCCAGGACTATCCATTCAGTCAGCTATCAGTACTATACAACACCACATTCTTCGGCATCTGGTAACTATCAGAGCGATCCACTTATCGTCTCTTAGCTGAAGTGGTGTGGAAGCGGAGTTTTTCTGTACTTTACTTTGCTCGCCATCAACATTTCCTCAAAGACGGTATTGTTTGCACTATCCTGTCGGTGTGATATATACGACGTGAGGATTTCCTGGTGTAAAATGCCCAGCATTGATAAATAAGGGTTGCAATCAGGCGATGACCTGCAATAAGACGACGTTTCCCTTTTCTTTGGAAAGTGGGACAAAGTTTGTTGGGGTCAAAAAGGACGAGTCAGTCAGCCAGCTTAAAGATTAGCCGTCGCGATGGAAGGTACCAAGACTGCCGAATTGAACGACGGTTCGGGCTACGAATACCGCACCGTTGATGAGATGATCATTCGCTACTTATCGATCGAGTGGTGGCCTTGGATCACCCGGTACAATATTATGACTCCAAGCTTTGCAAAACGTTCCTTCGCTCATCGATACACCCGTGAGGAGAGTGGGATAGCTGCAACGTCCGTAGACAACAGAATTACCCTAAAAGGTCTCTTTACAGGGAGGTTTTATTCTTAAGTTGGTGACAGGGGCCGGTATAGTCACATGACAAACCTGTTGAAAAGATGCCATTTATTCCCGTGTCTATAAATAAGTGAACGTAGCATTGTGAACAGAAAAGCATGCAAAAGTGGATAAAAACTGGTGATACGTTTGTGTGGAAAACAGTTTTCCTTTCATGATGACCACTCCCAGAAGAAAACCAGAGCTGTGGTCTGCTGGCTAGATGACTGTGTTCAATCACCAGCCAACCCTTCAGTTTCGGCTTGGTACTTTGTCCAAAAACGAGTAACACGCTGCAGGTCTCCTTACTTTTTAGTTTAGACTGCGCATCATCTATTCATATTTGCTCTCACTATTCTTGTGATAGTATTTCACTTGGTGTGACTCTTGTGAACCCAGATTTTTCCTGAGGTTTTGCGAGGATTTGTTTGGCTAAGTAGTACACTGCTTTCTCTCCCAAAGGTGCCCTGGATATGTTGTCTTATCTGTCGTAGTTCTCCTGACTGGTCCACCCGCTGACTACTAGAGAGATCTTGGACCGAACCAGGATGGAGTCACGTATGTGAACAAGTAACTAAGCCTGACTCGGCATTCGAATGCACTTGAAGCAGTCCGAAAACCAACAGCATGTATTGAACAAGGTTTTGTCTGTTAGAATTGAATGCGTGTCAGTGGACAGATTTCACCATAACTAAAGGGTTCGATCACACAAGAATGAGTGGAGCCAGCCGACGGCTACCTTCGCTCCACTTTGGTTTGACAGAGGGTTATCCTTACAGGGGCTACCTCACACCTTTCCTTCCTTCGTGTTTCCATGACTCAGTTCATCAGTCCATCAGAGGTGGAGTTTAATTAATTCACCAACTTTACCCCCCATTTGATTCATATAACTTTAAACTCCACGAACCTGTTGCAACCTCTTATCACTTCATGGTTTGCACCATTCGTCTAGTATTTCCCTTTGCATATTTTTCAGCATACGCTCACAGATCCATCGCTGCGGCCAGTGACATGTTAGTGCAAGCTGCCAGAGTACCATCTCTTTTCCTATTTGAATCCATATATTCTAGTTTCTAATCCGGGTGCCCAATTTCATCGTTAGGTTAGTCATTTCGTCGCACCGGATTCGTTGGCTCCACACATTTCAGAGGACGCCGAAGACACAGGCGACGTCCTAATAGATGAGAGAGAACTACTGTGGTGAACGTGATTAATACAAGGATAGAAAAGGAAACAACTAGATGGAATTCACATTTCACGTTTGGATTGATAAGCTCGGATTCTTCAAGCCTGAGGTAACTGTGTTGGCGAGGGAAAATCGAGCCTGACTGCCCATAAAGGCAAATTTCGATGTGGAGTTCCTGTTTACTTCTACCGTGCCGCGAAACATTCTAAACCTCATTCCCCGTGCAGTTTGTAACAAATGTCCGACACCCCGAGAAAATCGATCGCAATTGCTTAAATCCTGTAGGTTAGAAAATATTTTCTCTTGTAGACTTAGTCCTTCATCTACTCGAATGCTGTGTCGACGGCTTTCTCAAAGATAAACTAAACATCACTACTGTGTCTTTTATTGGCTTTTCTTACATCCGGACATTAAAGAACTGGTTACGATGAATCGGTTCTCAAAACGGTGCGGTTAGATACCATCCTAATGCGTTTTCTTCAGACTTTCTGAAAATACTGAACAGTACAATACTACTTACTTTCTACCCTCATTTATCCCCATGTTTTACTTGCTTATAAGGTAAACCCTAGGATGTTAAGACACCCCTTTCACTGTGTTTTTTTGTCGATGCACTGCAGCTAAGTAATTGGGGAAAGCTTCTAGACTTGTCATCAATATTATGAGTAGTACCACGCCAACTCGAATATCCTTTCAACTCATTTGGAGTACAGTGTAAACAAGAGACCCTGAATCTCCGGTTGGCACCAACATAACTTCCGAATGACTTTTTTATAACGACCCCGACTTTCTGGTATCTGGACATGAAATTTCGGCTCCGGACTTTTCAGTCCCGATATTTCGGCTCACGTAAATTTCGGTCAATGAGATTTATTTGACAAACTTGAACACTCAGTTACGCTTCAGACTTAGATAAATCCACTGTTTATGAACTACCAACTCCACAACAAACCTATCTTTTCACGTAACTTTAACCGGGATAAAAAAAGACTACCGTGTAACTGAGCTGGATACCAAGACGGCTAGAAAGGTGACGATAGGTTCTCGAGTCAAAAGCTAAATATTGGTTCCGGCGGCTGCACACCTCAGAAAGCATGCCTGAATTATGGTGAGAATATGGTGAGACTATACAGCTGATATATTAACTGATACTGTCCGAGGTTTTGATCACCGGGGGTGCCTTCACCAAGGAACAAATGACATATTAAAACTACCAATGTCGTTAACCAGAGACTGTCCTAGCTTGGATGGTGTTATGGTGTGATACCACGTGATA
>SJOL01002215.1:121558-132242 GCA_004794785.1 Opisthorchis felineus | reverse complement strand
CAGCAATCTGTGTCTATGTTTAGTCATATGGACCTTTCAAGGGATTCGTCCTTACTGGAGCCAATTAGTTGAGCATACAGCGGTGGTTCTTAACCTGAGATGCACGCACCCATTGAGGGTGTGAGAGAGTTCGCGCTGAGAAATAAATTACTTCTTCATAATGGTGACATACGAGGAGTTCTGAAAGCCCGGTTCTCTAGGGGTTTAAGCCCGTTTCTGGCTACATTGCATACAGTAATTCCGTTGTTCGTTATGGATCCAAATAAACTTTTCACGGACACACAATTTATCAATATTTACCATGAGCTTATACCTGTCTTTCGTTGACTGGTAAAAGGTTTTCAGTTTGCAAGCAAAGCTCTAATGAAGAGCTATGAAATACTTTTTAGCTGTTTTTATCTGTGTTTGGAACTACCAGCAATGCTCGCACCAAAATCCACCAAATCGATTCGAACACGAGACCATCTGGTTTGTAAACCAACACAATAACAATAGGTCACTGATGAATGATCATCATAGTGATCATATCATAGGATATAGCAGCACTCGGGATTCAGTCATGTAATTCACGTCCCATAGTCACTCACTAAATGATCACAGGAGTGACCGTTTGAAATGAGGGCTTTTCCTTGCTGAAAAAACCACTTAGAGGTTGGAGAAATACACTCATTTGCATGCCATTTTGATTTTCACGGTAGACTCAAATGGATATATCGGTTCAAGTAAAACGTAAGGTTGAGGGAAACTCGGGGTCTGCGCCTACCTGGGGATCACCAAAAACGGCCAAACCGGTTGTGGGCTGCCGAGGCGTTTTAAACAACTTTCTGAGGGGTGCGTTGCGTCTACACTTGGAGTTTGATTCTGCTTTGAGGCAAGTTTGAGGTTTCCATCCAGCTTCCTTCCTGAAATTGAAATCTATCTATACTAACCACACCGCCACGGTTCACACTTATCAATGGACTACTGCGCTGATTCTGTTTTGGTCTGTTTACATTTGCTAATGTTACCAGTAGTGGACGGCTTTGCATCTGTCTTCCTGCCCTCACAGTTTACACGTTCGTAGTCGGAAACACAAATTCGTACGACAGACTCTTCAACTTTGAATTCTGAGAAGCCACATATCTGTTAGGTTGCCCGTCCTACCTAAAGTAGGTTCCAGACTGTTTTTGAAGTGGTAGCTTCCAAAAGGCTCTGCTTCCAGGTTTTCATCTGCTCTTCTCAGACAGAACCTGAAGTCCCCTTTTAAATGAAACACCTTGGGACTAATATTCTTTGTGCTACATGGGAAAGAGATTGCGGTTCACGTCCAGCCCACATGAAACTCGGAGTTCGTCCGGCTGTCTCTCGATTTCGACAAGTTTGATCTACTTGCTTAGTCTAGTAGCTAAAAGTTATTGGGGTGTATCATCTTTACTCCAAACCTCCATAAAACAAGAAAGGAAAGTCGAGCAAACACGGTCCAAGGAAGGAATAAGAAAGGATGGTTTGCAAGATGACGACTGAAATAGCAGAAGAAGTATGTAACTGTCGGCTCTCTATCTAGTCTCCCTTACTACTTTTGGAAAGCGGCCGTCTTTAAAGAAACAACCCCTTGTGTGTGCTAAAGGATAAATACCTAATACAAAGCCTGCTTGATTGGTGTTTCCGCTACAGATAGGTTTTGTTCGAGATAGTCTCCCATCACTACTCACGAACCACACGATAAACTCACGCATCGATGGGCGTCAAGACGGCTTCATTTAGGATGAGGAAGAGAACCGCGTCTACCCTACGAACTGTCAACAAGTCACAAATGATGAGAATGTGTTTCCGCTATTGGTACGTCCTGTTTTCGTTCTATGGACTGGAGAATAAAGCAACCGCATATAAAATACACGTCACGAACCATTTGTTCAGGTTGTAGTTTTTGAACAGAGTTGTACGCATTCCTTGAAGGGGTGAATTAGGCCAAATGAAGCTGAGCAAATAGCCATCAGAAGCTGAGTGATGAATCAATGTAGACCTTGGTGAACAAAAAGGTGAGTTGTTTTCCCCGACATAGCATAACCTTATTCATAAGGTTGATGAAACTTGATGGACAACGCAACACCGGTTTCGCTTTCCTCGAGGTTCATCAGGTTGGCGTAATCTCCGTTCTTAAGCCCTAATTGAATATCAAATTTTATTTGAGAGACAAAATACACCCATTAGCAACTTACGCTTTGTCAACCGGGCGCGTTAAGCGATCTAATACGCAGTGATATATCAAGGAAATACAATGTGGTATCTCGTACCAGCTGAGACATGGGGCGGCCCTTGTGCAGCACATTCAATCAAAGACTATAATGAACGAGAGACTTAGCTGAGATTCCGTTGATTTCCTCGTTCACACCGACCTAATTTGCAAGCGAGCATATTTTGCAACAATACAAGGTTAGTCGGGCTGATGTACACATTACCAGCTGAGCCTTCGATAGCAGTTCCTCATGAATGTGAATTTCACGTGATTTTTTATGCATCCAGACAAAGGATTACTGGCTGAATACTCAGAGGTGTCACCCAGCGTTTTGCATGGAGTTCACGAAAGGCCGACAATAATAATTCCCTGATAGCCGAAGTGAATTGGCTTTAAAGTTGCCTAAAGCAAGCCACCTACCATATTCAGGTGGGGTCGGGCTTTTTAGTTACAGCGTGTAAGCATTCATGAAAATAGAATCCATAGTGGCACTGAAGTTGATGTCCAAACATAATTTTCACAAGAATTTATCCTGAAAAAAGCAGCAGCAAATAGGAAGTTGATGAGATCCGATTTAGGCTGAAGATGAACCTTTCGAGGTGAAAGATGAATGAAGTATAAACAGAAAAAGGCCGCATGCCGCTGAACGACAGCAGAGCAGATAAACATCACAAACTTAATGGCTGAAGTGCTATAGCGATGTGCTCAAGAACGCTTTCAGAAATATACTGTTCTTCCCAAACCTGGGAATCGGAACCTTAGGTAGGGAAGCAAATCTAGTGTAGGCACGGCTAAAAACTGTAATTGTGGCTGAAGGTTGTTCATTTAAGAGGTAACAACCCTGTTGGTTAGCCAGCTGTAACCTGGAGCTTTGGGGGTTTGAATGTCTGACGGGGTTTTTGGGGTTTGCATCGCGATTGTTCACAACAAAAAAGCTCTTTTGTTTAGTCAAACTTCGCATTAGAGCATGAAAACCGTGATCGGGACATCCGGACCCTCACTACTTACAAAGCAAGATGTGTTTGAATCCGGAAGGCCTCAGCGACGCAGGCTCTTCAGTCTCTGTTTGGAGTTGGGACTTGTCACGCGACCAGCTTATTAGATGTTTTCATCTGCTGAGGGAATGACCCAGCGTCCACCGATCAGCCCCTCGTGACTAGTTAGGCCAAGAATCTCATCTGATTCACATATACAATTTGTCACATAATGATGTCCAGAGCTTTCAATATTGGCCAATATACAACGAGACAGAATTTTGGAATCCGTTTTCACAAAAAATTACTGACAATCGAGACGAAAACAGAAAACAGACAGAGTGCGTAATCGATTTTTATAAAACTAATGAGCAGAGAAGACTTCAAGTTGCTAAACTGATGGAAAGACCAGCGGGCATTCACAAGTAAGGAGAAGGTGCAGCGGCGACGGAAATGCTTTCAAAAATCAGTAGTTTGAAAACAATCCTTCGGTGACGATCGACCGATTAACAGTGGAATAAGCTAGCACTTAAACAGGTCATAGAGCCACTCATCCCCCAATGACGGAATTCATATTACGTGATCATGTGACTAGTCAACTAGTTGGCCAGTTCCTCCTATAGTGATTTCTCAGAGCCTTCACTTCTCGGGTGAATTTTATTCTTCTTCTGAGCTACTCATGGGTTGGCAGTAGTGCGAAGATATTTTGGAACTTTCAGTGGAGATTTTGTCCTCACACTATCAACAGCACATTTTTAGTTCCACACTCTAAAATAAGCAGGCAGAAAACTTGAAGATGTGCTTACGATGTTTCAAGGCTGTCGCTCTTTGGTACTCATCATTCGTGCGTCACTGTTGGGTCCTGGTGACTGCTACGAGCAAGTAATAAAGAAACCGATCTAAGGGTGCTCGGTCTACCGGTCCTTCCGTGGAGGCTCGTATTTTATTGCAACCTTCGAATTGCGCAGGTTGTCCTGCTGTCAGTCTACAAGGGCTAGGTGTAAGAATAGCTCATTAGACATGGTCCTGCTGAATGCAGATCCTGTTAGAACATGCTGCGGTTCAAGCCGATTGCTGTATGCGCCGTTCTTTGCTCAAGCGACTTTCGTCTCTACGCACCACATGGGATGACACTTCACGGATTGCCTGTTTTCGACACCCAACGGACAAAAACGGCACAGTAAAAGTAGTTTAGTCCAGTTCGACTCACTGTAGGACACCGGGGATGCAGGAGATTAACATTCAGAATCATGAAGAAGAGGTCAATCTTTTTCCTGTTCAATAACTTGTAGCTGACGGAGCAGTTTTATTAAATAGAAAAGCTATATTGTATGTAACCAGGTAGTCATGTGTGACAATATGTTGTGGACGATGAGAGTATCATGATAAAGAAGTTTGAGGCGCTAAGCTTCACTTGTGATGAAGTGCAGAATACGGGTACTAAGGCAAGAAAACCAAAGTGGGTTTTTGAAGGACCAACATTTTGGCCTCAAACTACCCCACAGGAGAATCCTCTAACAAGAAGTAATTATTTGTCAATTAAGTTATCAAAGAGGACGTATCGAGCTATCATCTGCTAAGATACGACTGCCCAAGCTATGTGCCTAGTTTGTCGCTCCCAGTCTTGAGGATGGGCTGCTGGTGTTCCAACCGAACACATGGAGTTTGGACACAATGTGAATAACCAGCTTGCATTTGCATGCTTCTCATGCGAACTTCAAAACATTCCCGGCTGGATGGACAATACTAACTCAGTCCCTGTCCATCCTCCTGTTAAACGAGGCTCAACCTTTCAGTGATAGTGAATTTATCCATTTAAAGTTTTTCAACTGCATATTATCTGACTTTCCGTTTCAACCGTTGAGTATGCCCCTTCACTCAAGCGTCACTCTCAGTCTCAGCTTGGTAGTTGGACCGCTTTTTTTAGTACCTTTGACTAAAATTGGGTTTACACCTGGGCAACAAGTACAACCCGGTTCAATGATCCACAAAATACTACGGTTGTCTCTTTCAGATACTAACAATGAAAGGTTTGTGAAGGTTAATCCCATTGGTCTCACCACCGATATGTGGGCGCGATAGCAAGTGTCCATAAATTCATTCATAAAAGTGCAGTTTCATAGCTTTGCTTATTTTAGAAGCTGATGTGGTGACCAAAAGTGAATTTTGTGGTGAAAACCTCATGTGATCATAATGGAAACCGTAGGGCTAAAACAACCTTTTTCTTTTCTAACTGTTGGCACACTGATCGGTTATTTCACCCTCTTGACTCGGATGCGATTCACCCTTCATCTTCGAGTCATGTATGCCGAAGAAATGCACTGTCGGTGCTCCGAAACGGATAAAACTATCCTGAACAGTCGACATCTTGGTCTGTTTGGATGCTTGGCTTACCGTAATATTTATTTTGCGGTCACATTAGAGAACGGACCCTCTAGCGGATTGGCCTGAAAGTGTAGTTTTGGGTCAGAGAATTATAATGCGATATACGTCTGCAACAAAGCGTTCAACTCCGACTAAATTTCAAGGTTTGAATGGTCTTTTGCTAGCCGAACCAATCATTTCACATAATATATGGCACATTATCTACGGGGATAATTCCAGGAAGCAGCTGGTGAAAATTCTGTGGCTGCCTTAAATTTTGACGATGACATAACCCGAAAATTGATAACTGTTAACAGCTTGACTTTGGTGGCCAGTACTCCGTAATCTCTTTTCGACAGAACTAACCCACCTCTGAGCTAGAGAAATGCCTTATTTTTCAATACGTGGTCACTTCAACCCTTCAGCTGCCACTGGAAGTAAACGGATGAAATTTCATCGGATGACTAAAATCACCGCAAATGTCCGTAGGGCTGAATAGAAAATCTAGACTAGCAGTCGTTAAGCTGACGTTTTAAGGTGTATCACAGCATTTTTTCTATTACACAAAGGTGCAAGGGTTACCGTCTTGAGCAGTTTCACATCGGAGGCAGTTGATCTCGCAAGAGGAGGCTTTCGAACATTCTGATTTTTCGACAAGTAGAAGTCAATTTTCACACCAAAAGCAATCTCCGAATTTCGTGACTTCTGGTCTCTCTTGTTGAGCAGCAGGACTAAAAATGTGTGGATTTCATAGTCCATTTTCTAGGGCAGTAGGGTTTTCTGAACTGGAACGACATGGTCCTTGTAGCGGGCCTCTCTCTCTCTGGTAGAGAGGTAGTGAGAGACCACCGTATTTTTAACATTTGCCCAAACGTAACTAATGTTCGGGTTGCTTTGTATGTCTTTAAAAGTCTCTTCGAACATGGAACGATAGCCAGCGCCTTTTGATTTACGCGAAGGTTGACGGCAACCTTAAAATACGATTCTGTTCTATTACCACAAGGGAACTTGTATCCAGTAGCAAACACACCACGTGAAGGTCAGATGATTTGAGTGTTTATAAATGTCCCTACATTTAGTACCTTTCGTGTTGTCAACATTCAGGGATTTATAATGTAATTGGAGGAATATTTCATGGCTATCCTCGAAAAGCATAAGCCTAGAACCCTATTATAGGAGGAAAAGTTAGAGTTTAAGACTCAATCTACCATTGGGCCGCCAAATACTACCGGAAATCTACAAATTGCTAAAAACTGTTCGTTCCCCCCTGGGCATCGTAACGAATGAAGTTTAACTCTTGAGGCATGGCTATGATGCGGGCAAGCTACTGAGGGAGAGAACGAACAGCAACACATCTTTGCTACTCACAAAGTGTTAGCAACATGTCCATTAAATGTCTAACACGCTGCAGTCAAGTGGCACAGTCCTGCGAGCAAATACGCGTAAATAACAGAACGGCATTTTACTGACAAACGACGGTGACCCGGCCGTCATCAAGCTCTTTGGGGAACATCTTCCATCGGAATGTGTCTTGTGTGAATTCTGTGCACAAATGGAAGGAGGCCGTTGCTGAGGTGGATTATGTTCCCGTATGTTACAAAATACTTTGCTCCGAAAAAGGATAACACAACTCTCCTGTCTCGTTTGAGATTTCTGACAACCATCAAATAAAAACACGTTGCCTCCTGGCTGATTTGGTGGATACTGGTCTTGTTTATGTGTGTGAAGGAGCTTTGAGCATTTTAGTGGTACTGGTTACTGCAGCACATGAGTGGCTTTTCATTTCTTCATTCCATTTTTCGATTCAAAGCAGTACAGTCACTTCGGGAAACTCCTCGAGATAAGTGAAACTGAACTCGTTTTCGCTTATAAGACGGAACAAAGTAATGCAGACTGTGAAGAAGAAACTAGCAAGAAGACATGCGGAGAGGGAGAAAAGGAAAGGGGACAAGAGAGAGATGGGTGGGTAAAGAAGGGAGAGAAGAAAAGAAAGGTTGGAGGACAGAGGGAAGAAAGCAAAAGCATGGGAAGAAAGAAGAAGAGGGCGAGAGAAATACGGAAGAAAAGAAGAAAGAAAAAGGAAACAATGAAAGTCGGAAGGAGGGAAGGAAACGAGGGAGGAAGGAGGAAAAGAAGGAGACGGACAACAGACAGACAGACAGACAGACAGACAAACAGAGACAGACAGACAGATAGACAGACAGACAGACAGACAGACAGACAGACAGATAGACAGATAGACAGACAAATAGACAGACAGGCAGGTAGACAGGCAGGTAGACAGGCAGACAGGCAGTTGGACAGATGGACACAGAGCCTTATTTGGTCACAAGCATACTTGCGGTCGCAATTATGGGAAAAACAGACAGGCATAGACCGCTAAAAAGGCCACCATAAACAACTAAGATTTTTGACCGCTTCTGAAGATCGTAAGAACCAAACTCATGTGCCAGTTCATGGTAAGTATGCACGGATATCACGACAGATTCCAGAAAGTATTTGTTAGTCTTCATGCAGAATATTCGCAGAATATTCATCCAATCTTCCTGGCATCCTCACGAGGGATATGACTGTTACAATGTCGTGGGTTTGGAGTTCTTTCGAGAGATTATTGCAGGTTTAGCATTTTTACTGACGTGTGATGTGAAGCATAGCATGTACTCAGTGGTAACTGTGTCTCCCATGTTTGAAATATGGGCTCAATTTGTAGTGTAAGGAAACTAGTGTGGACAGAATTTAAATAGTTTAGCCACCGTGTGCTTGTTTACTCGTGCCCCACAACTCATGCATTTTAGGAAACTTGTTGGTTTTATCCAGTATTTTCCACGAGGCCAGATCAACGGTCTTTTCTTGAAGAGGCTACAGGAGTCATGACAGAGGGGGGGGGTGAATTACTGAGATCCCTGCGGAGAAGATTACATTGAAAATTCAACAGGAATCCTAGGGAGAATACTCACCTTGGACTGTCCTAAATGTTGGATTCTCTTCCAGGGTTGGTATAATGCCTGTGGTTTGTTTCAACTTTCCAGTTACAGTCTAGAGTAAAGTTTTCCGTAGGCTTAAGATTCCTCAGCTTTCCGAAAACGCATTACTAGGAAAGTTCTGAACTCACACAACACGTCTGTAAGAATAGAATATGAATATGTTAGTTTGGCTTGTCTGTATCAACTCGTCACAAAATTCGTCGATAATTCCGGCAGTCTGATGAACCAGCAAGAGATCAAGTGACCGTACATTTGACCTGTTGTTATCGTCATTGCAGTGGAATATCGTACAGATATGATGCGATCAATGCCCGCAAGGATAATCAAAAGTCCCTCTGAGTGTAGAATGTGTGCGAAAAAGGCCGAAACGGGTTCATTTCCACGATCGTTTTACTGACAACTGTTCCTCTAATGTCAGCATGCTTCCATTTTATTGGCCGAGAACATTTCATCTCAATCTCCTTCAGCAGGTGAACATCATTCAGTCGGCTGGTGGCCTGTTCTGTCAAACTTGCTTTGGTGCTCGGGGGTGCGGGATGTGCATTGCACACTACTGATCAATACGCACACAGGCCCGTGAAAGTCTGAGTCAAAAGGCAGGATATCTTACCAACAACACAACTGTCAAGTAACCGCAAATCAATCTAAAAATTTTCAATCATACGTCTGACACAGCCTTCTAAGATGACCCACAAAACAAATGTTGAACAATAATCCAGGAATGGAGCGGTAATTCTGGAAAACTATTCGATGTCCAACGTTCCTTTATGTTCTTCTAAGTGTACACAAACATTCAGGTCTTTGCAACTGCACACCGCCCCTTGTCAAAATTTTCTCATCTTCAGCGGTGGCATAAAAACACCAAGAGGCTTACGATCTCCTGTACCTCTTGAATGCTGGTGCTGCTGGTGGCTAACAAGCCCTCATGGAGCCAACTAATACAAGCAACTATGCAGTGTGTTTAATTAGGTCACAAGCAACCGGACGTCGATGGGAGCAAAGCAGTGTAGCAGTTCACTGCAATCGTGTTTTGACAATTACAATTCAGAGGACATATGATACATCAACAGAACATTCTGCAGTGACTGCAACTCCTTCATTTTATCTAGAAAAGTTAGGGGCTGTTTGACTGAGGTATTATATAAGTTTATGTGAAAACCCCCATCCCACCCCCCATCCCCCGGAAAATTGGAATGCTTACAGATCGATTCCGGCGCAACAACGGCTTGCTCGGACTTTAAACTGACTGCCTTTCACAGCCTTAATAAATGACTCCGGAAAGATGTTCAAAAGTCCAATTAAGTGCTTCTTAGTAGCTGCACTTTTCACGATAGAGAGGCTGATAGAGAGGACTTCCTTGAACAACCCGCCTGTCATATTTGGTCATACAATCATGTCGGGTCCCTGTCAGTTGGAACCAGCTTTCTAATATTCCGCACTCTAGGAACTATGTGACCAACTGCCGCTGCATGTGTAGTCCTATTTTATTGAATACGGACACCGACTGAAATAGATGTGATATTCTGTACTCAAGTCACACGTTTTTGCGGTCTTCTTATGCAATTTAGATTTACCACACCTGCAGTTCTGGAAAAAATGCTTTCTGGTACTCCTAGGACAACCATGCGGCCAGGAATAAACCTCAGGAACATCTTGAAGAACGGTGACTTTTATTACATTTAAAGGCGCAGGGTGGTTCCAGTCAAGTGACAAAAAGGAAGCAAATCAGATGCATCGTTCGGACGCAGAATCGTTTCAGAAAGTTTGGACGAGTGGATTACAAAGCCATCAAGACTGATCACCGTGGTGGTTGTTACCCTTAGTTACTGTTACCCATACCGCAATAAACAATTGACACACTGTACGACCCTCGTACCTCTTAGGCATAGGTCAACATGCAGCGTTTGCGTGATAAAATACTGCCTGCAATTCTGCAGACCACTCGTTTCGACAAAAATTCATTTCGCTGCATCTCTTATTAAGGAAGGGGACAGAAACTACTCGGAATGGCAAACTACATCGTTTAGTGAAGACAGTGCATTACTCTATAGGTAACTTGTAATGAATGGCTCGTGAGGAGATTTACACTTCTCGGCCAATGATATTGAGTAGATCGTTTACAACTGAACCCCGGATTGCAAAACTCA
>SJOL01002215.1:99275-118799 GCA_004794785.1 Opisthorchis felineus | reverse complement strand
GGCGAAACCAGTCATGGGCTGTCGAAGAATTTTCAGCAGTCTTATGAGTAGTGCATTACGAATATACATGTATCGCGATTTCTCGAATATCGTAGCAACTGAAACATGAGGCGGCTTGGTGTAACACATTCAGCTGCCTGGAAACATCACAAACGAGAGATTCAGCTGGGTTCCAGGTGAGTCTCTCGCAAAACCAAATTTGTTTGCAAATGAGTGTATTTTGCTAGGCATGAATCAATTTTCCATCTCGTCTAGTGGGTTGATCGACATTCTCCCACCGACGATTGGTCAGGTCAATCGATTTGGTGCAGTGAATCGGCCGATCGATAATCACTCGTCCACCAATGCCTTTTTGAGGCACATAGCCGATTGTGGGAGAGACTGCATCCAGTGCCGCCTGCTAACACAGATCACGCGGATCATTTATCACAACTCTGAGGCTTATTTTGTTCGACCCTTTATTTTGACTTGATGGAAAAACTTCCGAATCACGTAAATGGACAGTCAGTTGTTCTGAAGGAGCGGAACATTTTGTAGCAAAGTGACAAAATTTATGATGGTGAGCAATGATAAACACGGCCGACGGTTTTAATTGACCCTGCCTTGAACAACCAAGTGCTGTACGCATCAGGCCTTGGTTGAGTTGTTTTCCGCCGCAACCCTAACCACCCTATCCGTCTTTTTGAGGGCATTTTAACTGTGTGTCTTGGTTCTTCCTACGTTCATTCATCAGTTTGGTCAAAAGCAATTTTCATCTGTACGTTGTGTTTTGGTTTGTGGTTCCCTACCAGAGACGACCGTCATTGATCGCAACTTTAGACAGTTTCAGTTAATTAATACACTATGATCCCCCACCCTACATCGTCCAAAATAGTTCCTGTTCCGCCAACTCAGTTCGAAGACGATATGCTTGTTCACCCTCTCGATCAAGGTCATCATTAACCCCCTCCACTCACGCAACCCACAATCCTCAATCTTCTGTCTGTACCCCAGTTCCATCACGCCCTAGATGTTCGAATTTTTCGACCGATAGCATTAGTTCGTGGTTTGTCGGGTGTTTGTTTTGTAGTTTGATTGCCATGCAGCTGAATGCTCGAAACTCCATAATTGTATTAGCTGAAGAGATGTGACCAAAACAAACCTCTTCAGGTCGTATATTTTCCACCCGCAACTAATTCATGTGCAGCACATTCAGTTGGAAAATATCACAAACGAGAGATTCAGCTGGACTCAGTTGAGTCTCTCGTTAGAAACAAATGAGTGTATTTCGCCAATTGCGTAAACTTGGGTATTCAAGTAGAACACAACCTTGACGACAACTCGGGGGCTGTGGCTAGCTGATAAGTCCCAAGAGGGGTGGAAGTGGTCGTCGAAGAGTTTTCAGTAACGTTGTGAGTAGTATATTCTGTCAAAAAATAACGTGTTTCTTCTTATTGATAGAAAATGACCTACGCATCTGAATCGGCCGGCTCACAAAGCAAAAACGATCGATACACATCAGTTTGCAAGTGCTCTAGCAGACTTCCGGTCTCGGGATATGTTTGCAATCTGGTGGTGGTGAGATCTTTCGACACAGATGACATCAGAAGACAACAGTATTCTTTGGTCACATATCTACTGAATGAATGAAAACGCTATTGCAATTACACTTATGCGGAATGTCACCACAAGTGCATAGTTTTTTTCTACCGTCCGCCGACATTTTTGGAATCTCACTCTATCTGCAACGTGTGCGGCTGGACCGCTCTGAGCCAGCAGTTTAGAGGCAAACAATTTAGTTTGCAGCAACGGATCTCTTACAGGTACAAATCGGTGGGGATTTAGGTACACATAACTGATGTAGTCATTTGCTGAGTTTTAATCCTGGTTACACAGTAAAGATAGAAATTTAACAGGGACTCGGTTGCTCTGTGGATGGAAGAACTGAATCAGATTCATGCAGGGCAGTCAGTCTGTCATTGGAGATATTCATTAGGAAGCTGTTTGTGGATACTGTCTGTCGGCACGCGTATCCGATCTCCTAATAAGTGTTAGCAATCGCAGATCAGAATGAACGCAGATGCACAAAGTTTTGATAACTGAAAGATTTAGCGGTGCAGGACCCATTTTGTTTAAGAATGCACGTGATCCTATACTTTGGACCAAGAAATCAGATAGGGTGGCATAGTTCAGGTCAAGATGTCAAGTGTTTAAGCACACAGCACGTTTGGCACACATGAAGAGATCAGCCAACACGGAGTAAGTATTACACAGAAAATTTGCCCTGTAGCGAAGAGAACAGCCTGCTCTTGCAACCAACCTACAGCCAGATTTCTGTCCATCGAGAAGGCAATTTTGTGCTTCGAAACACATTGATGAAGACTTCTTGCGGCCAAAGCGGCACTCGGTGACGTGAAATGAAAGTGGCTACGGTCGAACAGAGTTCACTGGGGGTCTTTGAGGTTTTCTGGCTGGGGGCCAAGTGATTACCCCGCAGGACATGGCGCGTAATCATTCCCACTGCTAAGCAGGCTGTCGCTACCTTACTGTGCCCTGTGTTGAGCTTGTGTCCAGTGAGGCATGCAAATAATACCGGACCACAGCTGCCGATTTCATCTTACTTCATCATTATGCAGTCGTCTGACTGCTGTTCGCAGGTCTGGGATCCTGGCTTTTTACTGCCTTCTCTAGAAACATTTTACTCTCTGCTTCACGCTCCCACATTTTCCCTTTCTTTCACTGTTACGCGACGATTAAACACTTGTGCTGATTCCACGACAAATATACAAAAAACATGCATTCAAATCCTGTGAAAGCGAAAATAATGCGATACAAAATCACAAGGATGTTAACAAGATGATCTTTCGTTAGGAACGGAGTCGAATTTTTGTGGGTTTTACTAATTTCTCCTGAGGTCATAAAAGTATGAACGGTTGAACGTTTGACTAGCGATTGAATAGAAAACGGGTGAATAAACACGAGTTTACGACCTCACTTGACAAAACGCTAAAATAGGTTGTAGTAGGCAAGTAGGAGGCAAGCAGTGACCGATTCGAGATAGGATGGTACACTTTGTTGCTCCATTCGGCTTAGTAAAGTGAAGTCAAAAATCGAAACACAGCATTGGAAGTTATATCGGACTAGTTTCAACATTTGGGTTACCTTCGGTTACCTGGCTTGGGCTTCCTTAAATTTATTAAATCCATTAGAATGGGCGCTCCAACTCAACTTGTTGCGTGCTGAATGTGTTGAGCCCAGGTGATATTTTGAACAATAACATAGTTTCCAAGAAATACACTCATTTGCAAATCAATTTGGTTTTGGGAGAGACTCACCTGGAACCCAGCTGAATCTTGTAGCTCGTCCGTGAGTCTACAAGACTCTCCTTATCCTGTCTGTGGCCACTAGGGCCCAAGACAGTTTCACAGATTTCCCGATATTGGATGCTAGGGCGACTTGTCCAGGCTGCTGTATTTTGGTTGAATTCATTCTAGATGTAACAGTAAAACTAAGTGGTTGGCACATATCTTTTATTCGCTCAAAGTCCATTGCAGATATTCTTAAACAGAATATTTACAGCCCGATTCCATGCTTGTTGCTAGGCGGGAGACAACCGTAACGGACCAGCCATGCAGATGGATTTTATCTATTGTTACCCTTTTGAATCATCAGAACGGAATACGTCATTGTCCATTCGGGTAACTCGTTTATAATACCCTGTCTGAAATCAGAGAAACTGCTTTTAAAAATACTCCGGGATGCTGAAATAAAGGTAACAAATGCGGTATCCTTCAGGTGTTAGAGAACATTTAGACGGGACGATTGCTGATTGGTCGAGGTGGTAGATGGATTATTCTGCTTTCGGACTCCTGGCTTGGTCCCCAGATGAAAGAATGTATCATGAAGTGGATTGTTTTGCTAGCGAAGGTTGATATTTCTATGTGCTGTCATGTGACATTTGGACCTACAATCGTGCACGACAAAATCTCTCAATCTAGCAAGATGCCCCTACATTCTCTTTTTTACTGAATTACCTATTAGGTCACCGAAGACGGTGGACTTGTAGGGAATAGGAGACAAGTCTCCTCCATTAAAAACTCCCCTGTTTGTGGACTTGCGAGAGACTAGCGAATGTCTCGTCCACCCACACTGAATCCCCTAGCTCACCGACTGAATGAAACCACTTTCCAAGCACATCGACAAGAGGTTGGTGATGAAACATCAACATTTTATTCACTTTCGTCAGTCACAAGCGTGAAACATGCATTTACGGGTGAGCATCATGGTAACAACACTGAGGAAAACGCGTGGTTTGTGACACTAGGATGGGTTTGGGTAAGTATTATGAGGAACAGGCTGTTTGAGTCAGCAACTTCTCTGCACTTGGCACTAACTAATTCGTCTTATTCAGTAATACCGAATACCACTTGTCCGACGTTCTGATTGCGCAGCAAGACTGTGAGTGTCTGATTGAAGTCAGCCAGATGATCTGTGCTTGTCAATCGGTGCCGACGAATTGCAATTGTTTGTTTGTTTACTCTCGTGGTGAGTGCTGTTGCATAGGTATCAGTGTGTACTTTGGAAATGTTGGTTCAATCACTTTGAAGCACACCTGCTTGTCATTTCGATGTATCTCTTAGAGCAGATGCAGCTGAAAAAAATTATGCGACCAGTGAACAAATTGGAGAATCTGAGTTTACTGGCCTGTGTTATAAACCTTTGAGTTGTGTGTGAGTCTTTTTTAAGCGGCAGGGCAGATGCAGCTAAATGCGACCGCTTAACATCATATTGGCAGTGTTGTGGTCAGCTCTCCCTCAGATGCGATCAAAAGTGGTCCTCCTTTGGGGTTTGCTTTACTATGGACTTGTATGAAATTATTCGGATAATGATTACGTATAAGGATCTCTCCATAGGAAATTCGTCGGCGGTGCAGAGGAAAAAAGATTTTTATCGGGCTCCCTTTAGGACGGACCGAAGCAAAACCATGGGAATGAATGTGCTAACCACTCCATTGATTTTATGATAAAAAGGTTGCTTGGCAGTGCCATTCCAACTTATTTCTAAAAAACGTCCATGAATGTCACATTGCTATCCGGCTGTCTCACGTGACAAAGGTATTTTTGGAATGAATATCACCGCTGAAATAATCGTCAGAAGTGAAACTGCAGCAAACGCTCTCGGAACGCTTGCATAACACTTCCACGCTGTCTCCTCTAGTTGTTATGACAAAGACTATGTCAGCAAGAACAGGGATTAAGCACCATCCATGGCAACACCATCAGGTTGTTTTACACGCGGTATCTTTGAAACAAAGAAGTACATCTTCTGTACAGAGTAGAATTCTATGTCTAGACATACCTATGGAGGTGCTCAGTGAAATAGGTGCTGTGTCAACTCCATGGAGGGGGTACAAATGACCCAAAATCAAGCGGTTGAACCAAAAGAAACATTCCTCAGTGTAGTGCAATTTTTAACCATTTACGTTTATTAAACCTAATAGGCCATCGATTTTTTTTACCGCAGAGCTTTTATTGATCAAAATGTGCAGCTTACACATCTGGCCGCAAAGCCGCACAAATTTGTTCTTCGAGTGGCATCTAACGAAAACACTATTAATGCATTGGACCAGATCAGTAATCCAATCCAGACTAAAATATGTAATTTCGATAGTTATGCGGCAAGAAATAGTGAACATCACCAGCCAGCCAATCAAGTGAAAATTCCAACGGTGCTCCTCGACCATGTTGCAATCTCTGAGTGCAGTAGGAATTGACTGAAACTGAGATGAGGTACGATCATTTGTAAATTGACTTGGTGTTAACAGGAGACTCAGCTGAATCTAGCGATTTTTGCTATTCTCTAACTTAATGCGCTTCACAAAGGCGGTCTCATGCTTCATTTGGCACGATATTTCGCGGTATATTTTCTGGATGGAACAAACTCCACATAAGGTTGTCGGAGAGTTTTCAGCAACCCTATTAGTAGTGCGTTTTGTATGTAACACAAGACCGTGTGAGAAAGCAGTATAAGTGATTAAAAAACGTGATAACGGTGGAACTCACTGAACAGTACGTGAGATAGTACATACCCTTCCTTAGAATGGAATCTAATCTATTTGAAGTATTCACGTTGTTTTAATTTGCTTGTTCACGTAACATACAGGTTGACGTCACTGATGCTTCATTGACGACTCCGCGGGAAACCTTAGGAATTGTACATGCCTCAGTCATTTGCTGAGCCTTGCGAATGTCTCATCACAACGGCTTACATGCGAACAAAAACTGAGTAAAAAACCAAATCGACTGCACACTGACAAAATCTTTTCGACTGTTAGTGTTAATTTTGAGAAGAAAACACCAAACTCGCTGAGCAGATCAACAACCAACCAGATATTAAATATTTTGACACATCTGTGTCAGTACACATCCAAAAAACAATTAACTGTCCCTGAAGAAATGTAAGTGGTGGCCAGGCATTGAACTACAGTGAACTACATACTGATAAAATGACATGAAAACATGGAATATTCGTCCGTCTGCATTGGTGAAACTCGATATGTATCAACACAGAAGATATGAGAACCTGTATCAATTTATTCGTGTGCATGGCCAACATGCTGCCTAATAGCTGTTTCGTCCTAGTTGGCAGGGGTGTATTCACATTGCATACCTCACCTAGCTCTACGAAGATTCCTACTGACAGGTAGCCACACTAGGTTGACCGAAAGTGCGAGTAACTTGCCCTCTGACAAGATATAACACTAAATCACGCAGTTCACTTAAAGTGGTCTGTTATTGACTGCTTTCTTGAGTAGTGGTCCCCCATATGGACGCCTGTATGGCCTTTGGGACGTCTTTAGTTCTGAGAGGATCTTTTATACTGAGTCGGTTGTGGGTTGCTTGTTCAGGTTTCCAACTCTGATTTTCATTCTTGGTCGAAGTCAAGTCAATCTGGGAAACCGGGAGGCATTGTACAGCTCATCATTTCAAAGTGCCAGGCAGCTGTACAGTGATTATTGATGTTTTAGAATTGACTGAACAAATTCTGGGTTTGAGATAGTGCTTCAACACAACTTCAAAAGATTAAGGACAGAATTTCGGTAAATGGGGTGCCCATAGTTAAAGTCAGAGCACTATATGTGAGAAGTGTCTTTATCTAAGTAGCATACCAGCTTTTTGTTACTAATAATAATACGTATAATATTATATACATTATACAACATTATATATTGTTACTGGTTAGTCAGTAACGGAGAGTTGGATTCTAATGCGCATAATCCACAGCACACTGGTGACCTTGATTTGAAAACTTTGTACGCAATAAATCCGGCCATATTTTGCTTCTGAAAAACTTTGATACTGCAGCTTCTTCAGTCTATGGCTTTCGTCTGCTCACTTGCACCTGGTAGGATGTCTGCTACCACTTTGTTTGAGGCAGAAAATGAAGTTTCATTACTTCACCCACCTCTGATGGCATGAAGTTGTGCGGCTTGCAGTCTGGAATGCAATAAATTGATCCGGTGACAATCCATACTTCGCAGCCAGTAGCTCATTTGCATTGAACCGGTCGTTTTATTTGACAAGATGAGCACCACCTGCACTGATCAACTTGGTTTGAGGCAGAAAGACAAAGTTATCCCTATTCTCTGAGCCAACTTACAGAATCATTAGAGGATAAAACTAGGTATTTCGTTAAAGGGTGATATTTAGAAGTACAGTATTCCTCTTGAACGGCAAGCACCCCGAGCAAAATCCCGCTACTATTTCGACAACTTTCTCTTGGGGACCAAAAGTCTCGACCTTGTGGTTACAAATTCCCCGCTCGCAGGTTGAATGGATATGGATGAGACAAACAAATTAATGTGGCTTTTTTGGGCTGCTTGAAATGTGGTGTGGGATCAACTATGACAAAATAAAGGAAATAATTAGTTTTTTTTGAAGAGGGACCCAAGTTAGGAGGGCACTTTATCCAAATAACATGAAGCGTGCCACGATACGATTTGGTAAACTAGAAGAACTCAAATGTCACGAAAACGTCATTGTAATTTCTTCCTTGTTATCCACTAAAGAACTGAATTACTCAAAGACGGCTCAGTTTTGTAGACAATTACCTCATGACGCAACATAATCTCGCCCTAAACAAAAACTTCAGCTCATTCTGGTCAGACAAGAATCGGTCACGGAACAATGTACACCCGCTTAAGTAGATCTATGAAATAGCCACATTATCAGCGAAAAACACTGAAGACAAAAAAGTAATTACTTTCTGTTTCCTCTGCACAGATCGTGCATCTTAAATGGCAGAAGCTCATAAATCTGATAACATCACAATGACTCTGATGGCGATTGGTTGCTCAACCAGATAAAACACTTGTTAAGTTCTTTTATCCGATGCTTACTGACTCAACAATGCACGTCTGTAGGCCTTTGAAATATCATTTTAGGGTGCATCGACTTCAACTAAATCAACGTTTACCTCCTAACGAAGAGCAAGAAAACTGGGTAACTTTTCCTTCGGAATGATAAATGGTCCGTACGTCGTCATTTTAAGATAAATATCAAAAAATTGAGTCTGTCGGTTGCTGATCAGTTACCCGAGCTTTGCAATCACCTTGAAAACTTCTCGTCATCAAACGAGCAGACGTAATCAATGCGTGGTTAAAGGGGTACATTTTCCAAACCTGCATGAATTTCAGAGTGTCTGTTATCTTTTGACTTAAGTGGCTAATCTGGGGGGAGTTTTTCCACACTTTAGTTGGTCCATTTGCGATTTTTGTTCGGTTGTGTTTCGTATAGCTTGCATTCGATTGGATAGTTGAATATCCTAATTTCGATGGAGTTGATCACTCTTCCGATCAACCGTTCGTGATTTATGCTGAGTTGCAGGTGTATTTCTTTATGTTGGTTAACTGTTCGGATTCTTTCTGTTCTTAGCATTTTTCCTTGCTTTGATCCGACAATTTTCCGTTTGCATTGCGCTTCGCGTTCGATCATCTGGTGGAGCTTTTCCGTTTTCTCCCTTGGAGTGGGTGTCTCTGGGTTTGAAAAGATATTTAGATGCCATAAAGCTGGTATTTTAAAAGAGAAAACCGTAAAGCATAACTAGTCAATCAAACTACGGAAAGTAACAACACAAAGAAACACGAATTTTGTGCGAACCACTCAGAGGAGTGATCAGCTGTACCAAAAATAAGTGGTTCAATGAACCAATCGAATACGAGGTATACGAGACCAAACCACAACCTTTTCAAGGTGATTTACAAGCTCGACGGACGGTCAATTGCCATCTTATCAACAAGCATTTTGAGACTGTTAAGTCCGAGGCATAAAAACTTACATGAGGAGCAACTTCCATCGAAGGAAGCTTGGATAACCGGAGAATTGTTAAGGATCTTCAAAACTTCGACCCTTGAATGTTGGCTGCATGTTGCGGCGTGCAAACTTTATTCAGGCTGCTGACATGGTGATGAACAGTAAATTGTCGCAACTTTTCTGGAAGCCTCCACCAATGAAAGTAGGGAAGCTCAAAGTTCGAGCCTCCCTGGAGATTCGTGAAATGCGCACTGCTGATGATTCCCAATAAGGATCAGACAGTCGTACAGTGATTTTAAGGTTTTTCGTATAGATTATTTTCACTTACAGGACAAAATCTCGGCAAAAGAAATTCTGTTTCTTTGGAAATGTTTTTTGAGGCTGATACGCGTTCAAAGTTTACACACTTGAGACGAATGTAGCCGGAACGTAAATGTGACTATAGCATTTAAGTCAACTGGTTATTTTTACAGAATGTTACCATTTCATTGATCGGCAAAAGCGGACGAAAATCTGCCTTGCGGTGTAAAGAAAAACATCCTTCTCGCATGACAACAGGGAATATATTCGGGGGTCAACGAAGCAAAAACCAGTGAAATTAATAAGGTCAATTGCAAAACTATTTGGACATGTGATGGACCGGACAATGTCTAACATTCTAGTAGCTGGTATAGTTAAATTAGGGGTATTCGTTCCTTTCTGAGGTGTTGAAATCTGCCTGCTGAAGTTGCACCCTACTTGAGAAACAACCAATGAGCTACTTGGTAGGGCATACACGTTATTATTCGGCATGTCAGAAGTTCTAAACACTTCAAGATTCGTTCGGTATACCGTTCTGAAAAAGCAGAAAAGCCTGTAAAATACTTTTGAGCAGTTAGGCCAAGTTGAAAGATGAAAGTCAGCAAAACACAGCCCCACATTCGACTCTCATATTTAGAGCCTTAAATTAAAAAATATCCTCTATTGAAGCTAGTTTTGTTTGTAATTTTATCCATTCAGTTTGCAGTGCACCCCTAAATCTTCCACTTCAAGGCACAGATGTAAGCGGAGATAATGTTTTATGGTTGAAGGCAGGTTTACTGAATATATTATGAAAATATTCTCATTTGATTAGTTCTATTTCAGCCTTACTTTGAGTTCCTTATTTGCCTGAATTCTTCCTCACTGTTTGAGAGCTATTGATCTGAATACTGAAATATCGATCAATCAAGGGTCAGCTGACATGCGGAGGTTCATGATTAGCTAGTCCAGTTCCGTGACAGAACACATCAATCAGAATTTCAAAGAGGCATCCAAATGCATATGAATGAATGATCAATAGTTGTTGCCTATTCTGCCTTCAGATCAGTTCAATCTGATGAAATACTTATTGATTTTTAGCTAGCACACGCCAAAACAGTTTGGTTCAAGCTGAGGTTTATAATTTCATGCTTTGTTGATTCGCTCACTGAGGTGCACGGATTCAAAATTACCATGTGAGAGACCTTAATCAAACAGTTGCAAGTGATCTTTGGGCTAGAGAAGGTGATTATTTGTTTGTTCACGGCAGTTACTAAGGTCATCCTGTTGTGAAAATTTCAAATTTTTAGCAGCTTGTGTAAACAAAATAGTGGAATGGGATTTAATTCTTGATATGGGGAAAGAAGTTTGGAATGAAGCTGGTGCATAGTCTGCGAAGGTACTACATAAAGTCATGTGAGTTTAGTGGGGTAACCGAGTGCGGTGTGTATCACGATTTATCGTGTGAAGATGCATTGCATACGAAGTTGCCGTGCATGCCTTCAAAACTAATTACGCCTGCCGTATAATTAGATTAGCTGTATACGGGAAATTTCTAAATATTATCTGATAATCTGAAGTAATGAAGACTAACTGACTAACTAGAAGCTCCTTGGCTCTCATCAATCCGGGTATTTTTTGTCGACATGTGTGTAGATTTCACCAAATAGCTTCTATGAATGATAATATGACTTGTTTCAGTTAGCTCAGGCAAAAAGTTCGCTTTTTTATCTTTGGTGTCAGCTAGCGAAGAGGTACTTTTGATGTTGTCGAAATTTAGCTTCCTTAACTGTTGGATAGGCCACATTGTACAATTATATGGTCATTGTTGAATTCGGGCTGCAGTCCAAAACCCACATCCTCAAACTCATACAACGAAAGGGAAAACTGTCTCCGTCAGTCATCATTGTATGCTCTTCCACATGTCGTATCTTTCGACACGCGACCTATCCTGAGACAAACTGACCACTTAAGCAATCTTCCAAAATCAATATCGTAGAGAACTGCCTCCTTAGTATTAGTTCAAGAATCCCCGTTCCGGATGAACTGCTTGCTCTCGGAGGCTTCTCAGTGTGACTGAAAATAGAACTAGTGATGGCGTCCTGATATACGTGGGTCATCGATGGTGCCCTGACTGAAAAGCTGCTTTCACTTCCCGTTTCTCAAGCACAAATCGCCTGGCTATCTTGTGTACACCCAGATTTCTCAGCATCATGAGATATGTCGTAGTTGTGAATGTCTAAATTACAATTGGCACGTCCCGCGACGAAGTAGGAAGTTTTTCCAATAAGTTCTTTAAATTTTGGTCCAACAACCAGATTCTGTGCAATCTCTTGTTCTGTGGTGACCTGAAAGACTCCGATATACCCCTTATAAAGGCAATTGGAATGGCAAATATAGAAAACCTTATGGAGACCGAGCTGGTCTTGACCATGACAAATTTGCCTTGTATATTCGCAGACGCAGTGCGTTTTTACTCATTCATGTATCATTCATGTCTTGCCTAAGGCCTACTAAACTGTCAGACAACAAGCCACGCTCAGAAACGTAGAATACGAGGGTGCATTCTAACTGTAACCTCTTTTGACCATTTACAACATGTGGCTGAGACCATGGACCTTATTGACTGTGGGGAAGAGAATCTGCCGGTACAAAGGGATGCGTTTTCTTCTTACATGTAGTTGTGTCTGGATTTGTTTTTTCCGTTGGACGCCCTGTTTGTCAACAAAAACAGTTTTACCTCGGTTGTACCCACAAAACTAAAACATTCAAAACAGTATTCGGCCTGCGAAACCGGGGATAAGGCCAATGTATGTTCTTTTTAGGTAAAGTCGCAGATATCCTGTCTGAATATCATTCACGCGAATTTCCTATTAGGTGGTACGAATACATATCAGGCGACAAAAATCTTTTTTTTTTGTGGAAAAAAGGAGCATAACGAAACTACCAGAGATCCCGACAAACCTAATAACATCTTTGCTACTAAAGGGTTATAATACCGTCCGTCCGGATGCATAAGCACCACGACAGAGCTCAACTACTTGACCAACGACACTGTTTACTTTGAAGAACCGAGAAAAATCCACACGAACAAAGCCAGCAGACGAAACAGGATGCTCCAACTGATGTTAAACTACTGGCCCTCAGAAACCTCGGTTCCGCTTTGTCAGTTTTTCAATCCCTGACTACCGACGGATACAGAACTGCCGGAATAAATTCATTACCAGAATTGGTCAGCCTAGTGATTCACCAAATTTTGTTGTTCTGTTGAAACTGACTCTAGCTTGACATCATAGAAACTTCACTGGGCTCAATGTTTGTACAAGACTGGTAGATTTACCTTCATCACATAACTCCGAAGGATTTATACGCTGGAAGAAAGTACTTTCGGGTTTGCTCCATAAACTTTAACAGCACCTTCAATTCACTGCTACTTAAGCTTTTCGAGATGGCCATCTAACCACTCCTTCTGTGTTGCCTACACAACTGCTTTACCGATCGAAAGCCAAAAGTTATCTGAGGATTTTGCCAATGAGCCGTTTTTTGCCGTATCTGTTTGTCTTCTACACAGACAGAAGACATTGCACTTGGCAAAGCATATTCTACAGTAAAGGATGCCTACCTGCTGCATGCCTGTGGACACAAGATACTGTTCTAAAGCTTAACCCTTCCAAATTCAGCGAAATTGTATCCACACTAAGACGGAATGAGCAACCTAAAGCCTGCCGCCTACTGTGGCCAGATACTTCAAGCCAACTGTACAGAATATCTTGGCTTATGACCTCTTTGGAACTGACATGACATGAACGTGTTGAAATTGTCTTCCTCAAACGTTGAGCACTGAGTTTTTTCTTTCCTAAATACTGCTAATCGTCTCACCCGAAATTTCACACTTGCTTCGGCCTAAACGGTTATCTTGTTTTATTCACCCGTCGTTCTAGACGAACTGCTGACAAAGGAATATATTAGTATCAACTGATGGACTCGAATTTTTATCAGCCTCCGGTATTGTCCATGTTAGTTTTCTGGAAGACTACTAATGCGTGCACAAAGCTTGATGATATTCCTCAATCACTGCATTCGCCTTTGATCAACTGCCCATTGCTCGACAGTGGTGTGAATGCAAACGCAAGTGAATCAGCACACAAAAATGTCTGTGGCGCGCCTGACGACTTCAGCGACATCCTTAGAGCCGAACTTTTGAGGAAAAAAAGAGATTCGCGCGTTTCGTTCTCCATCGTAAAGCTTCTTTGCCACGCTCCTCTTCCTCATGTTGTGCCCCAGATAACTGGTTGCTTCCCCAGTTTTCGTATACGCAATATTCACATATACATACTTCTCCCCGTTTGTTCTAAAATTGTCCGGCAACAACAAATGAACGGCACTGCTTGTTCTGTTTACAAGAAATTGTACCACTGGGTCACTGCAAGTTATCGTCGCTACAGTGCTCTCACGTATAAGGGCAATATGCATCGATTGAGACCACAACCTGTCTTAGCAACAAATCCGATATTCTCGTAAAATCATTAGATGTCAGTATGGTAGAAATTTATGGCACAAAGCTGATCTGAGCAGTATTGACTTCAAAGTGTCCCAGAAGAAATCGCATACCAAAGGGTGTAACGGGAACCAAAGGTCTGGTCTATTCCAGGATCCAATCGAAAACTAAGAGACTGGTGACATATGGCTTTTAAGCTCTACTGATCGACAGACCTCGAGGAAAACTTGTCTTCTGGTAATATTGGATGATTTTGAAGTTTTTCAACCTGGACTCCAATAAACCAACCTATGCAGGACAAAAGTTTGCTTAAAAAACTTCCAAGTCATACAAAAAACGGTAAGCAGCTCGAAAACAAGATTATTTGACGCATCGATTGCACCTTCCTTCTGAGAACTCGTCATTCATGGATCCGGTTAATATGTGCCCACGTGATGTGATTTTCGTGATTAACGGATGAGTAACACTTTACCCTGCCCAAGTATGTTTTAATCACACTGCTGATGGGCCACTCCCGACCGAACGGCGTAGTCTCACACTATTGGCCCGGAGGTCGCGGGTTCGATCCTCCCTGGAAATTCGTGAAATGTGCAATTCTGATGATTCCCAGTATGGTTGAGACTACTGAAAAGTGCTTCTAAGTTCTTCGGCCCGAAATTAGTTGCATTTGTGAGACAAAAACTTGATGCAGCCACTAATCTGCAAAAAATCGTGATATAACGATACCCGACAATTTTTCTGAAACTGGTTACTGAGTTTGATGGGGGAACATATCTAATGGTTTTCTGGCTACTTCAAAGTTCATCTTGACAATTTTTCAGAGAAATTCCAAGAGATTAAACTGGCCAGTCGTCTTATCACTTGATGGTGCCGAATACAATTGAGCAGAACACACACAACTTTTCAGTTGGTATCCAAAGAGTGCTGGATAAATTTGTGGTCAGGAAACGTGCATACATCCGTGACTCGTGAGTTTTCCTTACGCGGCTATACAACTTCCAACAACTTTCTTCGTTCCTCTTCCTTCTCTTTGCTTTTAAAACAGCACCTGCACAGATTAGGAGAGCAAGCCCCAGTAGCCATTTTGAAGGCAATACTGTGGGTTTCGAACTTTGGTAGTCGTGCTGGAACTCCACGATTTTTTCCACTCGCCACACCCGCCTCCGGAGCAGACGGATTTCTGAGTTGAACTGATCAACAATCAGCAAACCACAAATATGTTAACGGTTCCTTCTACCTTTTTCCAATCGCCTTCTTACGAAAAACCTCCTCACAAAAGTGACTACTCCATGAAAGTTATTTGAATGATTTTACGCAATGTACTACTCATAAGGTTGCTGAAAATTCTTCGACAGCCCATGAGTAGTACATTGCGTAAAATTAAATGCATCGCGATATCTTGAATATCGTAGCAACTGGAACATGAGGCGGCCTGGTGCAGCAAATTCAGTTGCATGGAAACATCGCAAACGAGAGATTCATCCGGGTTCCAGGTGAGTCTCTCGCAAAACCGAATTGATTTGCAAATGAGTGTATTTCTTATTTGAATGATCTTTTCCAAAGGGGTCTCTGGTGTCCCGAATACTGGACAAACACAGTAGTTCATCTGTCCTACAAAGTCTACACTTCTATGTTGCTCTGACCAACAGCTTCCAGACTATTGTGCCTTGAATCAGTTGTACCGGGATGCGACCGCTAACTGCTGTTGGGTGTTGTCCTTACCCCCTCAACGTGATGTGTGAACAGTTCATTGAACGTCGGACATTTGTAAAGGAAGATTTAGCAGGTACAGCCACGAATTTCACATCCCGTCTTGAATGGATACAATATGAGCGACAAAAGGCCGACACCTTCTCGTGATGCTCAGGCCTTAGTGTTGCCGGGTTTCTGCGTGCTGCACCACCCGGAATTAGGCCCCTGAAGGTTCAATCACTCGAGGGAAGTCAAAGATGAACAGTTGACGACAGGCGGCGTGATATTCCGGTGTTAAAGTTCTATCCTTTCTAACAGGATTGTGAAGGCAGTAAGTTATTTACCTCAGACAACCAGGATTATTAAAGTAACCAGGCTGCCGTTCTCCAAGGAAGAATCGGTAAGAAAGGGTTCACTCGGGAAACCACGATTCCCGATCACCTAGCAACTCACCCTGGTCATCGACGCATTATTCAATAGGGTAGAGATGCCGGTACAAACCAAGGTGCCGGTGCTGCTCAAGGAGTAAAAACAGCATGTGATAACAGCCAGGCTTCTATACCATACTCACTACGCTATCGAGATAAGCAAGCACTGGTCTATCCAGTGAGTCAGATATTTGAGTTACGGACTCAGGAGAGGGGATCCAGAGATAACCTCAACGTCCGCTGTCTCGTGGCGGTACAAACCAGGAAGGAGTCCCGGAACAAAACCTTTCCTACTTTGTGAGTTAGACGTATGAGTCAGCAGCTCAGCATGTGACCTCAGCAGCTGAGAAGGAATATTTGCCTGTGCAAGTAGTCTTTCTCAGCCACCAGTTTCAAATCGGATTAATGCCCTTGATAGTGTGCCCCCACCTCCTCCTAACTCTATCATTCCAGTGGAAATTAGTGACCCTATGCTCAAATAATCCCTTCAACGTGGCTGCTTTCAGAGTTCGAACTTAATGTCAAGTAGGTCACCATACGTCTCCTACATACGCGCTCCCCTCATTGAATGTTGATCTATGTCTTGTCTGCGGAACACATACAAGGCTGCACTGCCGTCTTGCGCCTCAGCACCCTCAGAACCAACTACGCTTTCCTGTCGTTTACTCTCCGGTTTTCTGCAAGTCCAGTTTTAGCACTGTGTTCACAATGGTCGGACAACTTCGTTCAACATGACAGCTGAAGATGCTCAATTCGGTTGGATTTCTGTGAAGTACCCACTTCCCACAGTTAAGCTAACCGATAGCATCAGAACCGACGACCGGCAGCCAAATACCTGTTCATTGTGCCTGCATTCGTTTGCTAATTTGACTGTTACATCGAACGAACTGTTGGATCCCCGTGTACAATGGGTACTGCCACATTCGATTTTCGCTGAGCCGCTCAACCCTTTCTAGCCGGTGTAAACACAAGGGAATAAGACTGGAAAGTGAACAAGAGGTGAGAGTCTTAAAGCCATCAGCATGCCCAACCCATAATTATCAGGTCAAGCCGGGAAAAACTGAGTAGTTGAGTAATATAATAATAATAATAATGATAATAATCGTTCAGCTGTAGCAACCTTTCAGTGCCTAACTGCCATGCCACCCAAAGGAAGCACGAGGGCTGGGATACTGTCAGGATGCCCAAGCCTAGACCCATAATGTGCGTAAAAAGTGATCTAGCGGCCCGCATCATTCATAAAACTTATCACAGGTACACAAATAGGGCCAGTTATCTTGGTCGGTAGAACGATGGTCACAGAGAATCATCTCCAGTACCGTTGTAGACGCAATATCTTGGAATGAGTGCGGATGATTTGCAGACGAATGCTCAAAGTTCATATGAAAAGAATACAATAAAACAGAACTCAAGACCGTACAGTACAATATAACACAGCAGATATAAAAGACGAACGAAGCACTGAAGACCAACGGACAACCCGACAACACAAACCAGGGAAGTTCAGTGGCGGGTCACTTAAGTCTTTTATACGCTTAGACGGTGGTATTCTCGCGAGCAACAGCGAGTGCTGTCTAACATCTACATATGGCTCAGCCTACTACAGTAACCAGTCTGTCAAAGGTGAGTATTGCTGACGCCTTTCCAGGCTTCTCCAGACGTTGAAGTACAGGGATTTCCTGATCCGTGCCGGCGACAAGATCTGACAAGTTTAGGCCTCGTCGCTCCTTAATGTATATGCCTTCAGCATGCGCATTTTCAGGAGACGGTGTCCGAACCATACCATATCGATCGAAGTTGTTTGCGTGTGGGCGATATGGTTAGACATTGAGCGGACTGGTGATGTATAACCAATAAGAAAACAGGTAAGATACAAACAGCCAATGAGGTGCAAGACAGCCATTTTGGACGTCTCGTCTCTACCTTTCCTGGATGTCATTGCATGCTTTCACCCTGAGGTGATCGATCGGCATTTTGTACGCATTTCGAGAGTTGCAAAGTAATTTGTTCTCTATGGAATACATAATTGGCTTTAGGGTGATGTTTATAGCACTTCTGTCCATCTATTAGTGCTCCCTGGTTGTGTTGCAGTCATCCACTTAAGTTGTGCGTAGACTCACGTGATCGGTATGTCTGAGCGCACTTGGAACACCAGCCACCAATATGCTGGTGCTTTTTCCAGAACAAAGCTGAATACCACATTAGGCTGCTAAACAGTTCCACGAACTAGTGTTTTAATGACTGGATTAGGCTCGGTATAAGAACAATCGTATACGCTTCTTGATTACATATGCGTCTTTCCCTGCTATATTTCAATCCCTAATCTGAAGAGAAGAACGAATGGTTGTGCAATGCTTGTGGCTAGGTAGGATGTTTTCTTGTCTTTTACCAGTTTATCCTATCATAGGTCTTGCGAAAGTCCGTAGGAAACCCGCTCGGCTTAGCCTAAAGGTTTTCTACACTCCGTTCGATAATACTTTTTTCCCACCTTTTTCATGGCTCGCCCTAAAAGGTTACTGGATGCCAACAGATAAGTAGCTGACTAGCATGTTTTAGCCCGTTCCTTTTGGGAATGGTGTGAAATTTTCACTGATATACAGACCTCCGTTTTTGACATTCCAAGCTTCGTATTTTGCCTACTGTGTTATCGGCGCAGGCGCAGACAAGCGGATGCACTTGGTTCCATTTTGCTTGCGCAACAATTGTCACTCATTGTGCTCTGGGCTCTCTCATTATACCTGTGCAGTAGTCGAGGGTTCGCTCTAAACGATACGACAACGTGACAACTCCAGGATACACAGCCATCTTGGAAGAGAATTCTATCCCCATTTCCCAAGTATTTCGAAACTTCAACCGGTCTACCCATCAGTGGATGATGTCTTGCTTTACGTCAACACTTTTCAGTGGTGTGATTATTGAAATTGTTCATTTTCGAGGTCTCTGTGTTGTTCGTCTGTACAGGTCCTGAAAAACGTGTCAGTGATGATATTACTCTCTCCTGAGGCTTCAGGCATGCAATACTATTAAGCACTTAGAAGATGTATCTGGCGATAAAAACAATGCTACCACGTTAACCAAAACTGACTGGAACAGCAGAGCAAAAGTAGCGTGTGTGTCGATTTAAAGTGTATTGAGACGACGCTCTGTCTCATCTCTCAGGAATTGTCTTATGTACGCGTTCTCTCCGTCAATCCAAGGTCATAGACAGTCCATCCGCGTCGCCAGTTGGAAGCGCCGTGAAAATATATCGATGCACACAGTTTCAGCACACACAATGAGTCATTCGTGGGAGGGTGCGTGCGAGCCGGAATATGCCGATGGAGCTGTGTATGTGTTG
>SJOL01002215.1:69663-91172 GCA_004794785.1 Opisthorchis felineus | reverse complement strand
AAACGCTTAAGTGTTCAAACTACTAGCTGGAATGTCACCGATCCTAACCTCCCCAGAGTTTCGTGAGATGCAGACTACTGATGATTCCCAACAAGGATGAAGAGGTTGTAAATTGGATCTCGAATTTTCAGCATAGGTTGGCTTCACTTGTGGGCAGAAATCCTTAATGAATGGAGGCTGTACCAAACACTATATACGTGTTTGAGTTATTTCCATCAAGACGGTCAGCCTACCTGTGAAGTGCATTTTGGCATGCACATAGTGAAAGCAATGGAGGATGGCACTCATCCGAAGGCAGTGATTTTGCGATGATTTCTGCGGATATCAGAGATGGGGAACATTCATCAGTGGAAATTGCATGAGCAAACAAAAGAACGTCAACAAACCTTGCACAGAAATGAACCAAAATTCATGTCATACCTAACCTCAACTTTCAGTTCAATGTGAGACACTCATGATGCCCATATAAGGGCTGCTCTCAAACGTCATGTTAAAATATATACCGTTTTTTCTGCAGTATCGAACACAAGGAGAGCTACTGGGCCATCATTCGAGGTGTAGGGCAAACCATTCTCATTGCTCAAGGATGAATGCGGTAGCCTTTTCAGACCTGAAGATTCAGGTGCATCACTCACCACTTCCACCAGCCTGCGCTGGTGGAGTAGTGGTAACACACTCACCTCTCAGTCAGATACCTGGAGTTCAAATCCGGTACGGCCAGAGATACGCTGATGAGCTCTAATAAGAGCAAAACTTGAGTCCAGTGCTTCCTCTACTTGGTGTGGACTCACCAGAACAGTCACGCCAGGAGAGGAGAAGGACCGTTCAAACGAGAACGATATGGACGTAAACTCAACAAGGAAATTGAGTAGAAGTTTCATAACTGCCCTGAGTAATTTGCTACTGTTGGACTGTACCTACACAGTCAAACACCTGTTCCATGCAAGTGGAGAGACGAACGTATCAATCAATACTTCCTAAATTGAGAGAACCATTACGAGGAAAAGCAGTCGTGTCCTCTGGTTAATCAGATCGATATGATCACCAGTGTATCAAGTTGCGTTCTTGTGCGTGGGACTGGCTGATAGCTGCTATGACAATGTTTATTTCCATACTTTTGAGGAGATACCCAACTGTGCAGACTCGCCGTTAAAGAAAGCTAAATTTAGATATCATACTCTGCGTTATTTACATAAATTTGAGCTTCGTTCTGGTCCGATATTATTTACGGTAGTAATACCATCACACGGGTTGACGTAAATCAAATCGCCCAGCAGCATTTAAGTGTAAGATTCGACAAATCAAGCGTTTGCTTCCGTTTTTGTCCAGTTGAATGAATGATCAATGGTTTTGCGATTTTTTTTGGAAAATGTATACTTTGGAGGATACGGAATAGTTTGCATAAGTTTTGTGTATCTAGGTTCAGTTTGACCTATCATTGTTGCGAGCTACATATTGGTCGGATGACCTCCACAATAACCGATGAAACCTCGAAAATAAATCACAGAAGGCTCTGGTTCCGGTACGCTGAAAGCGATCAGTTAGCAATTCTGTGTAGTAATGTAATTTCTCCTGTTGTGCATTTATCGAATCGTTTTCCTATTCAATTGTCTTTTCCAGACAAAATTATCCAGCTATGAAACCAGGTTATTCGAACTTGTGTTCAGTTGGCTGGATGGTCAAACCCATGTGCGATGGGTTGTTCGGTTGGTTCGGAGGTATATTTCCGCAACTCTTGTGGACGTTTGTTCCATGTCTGCATGAAGTGTCCATAGCCAAATGGTAATCACACGTGTCAAAGAATCGAATGACAAAGGTGAAAGACCCCAGGCCAACACAGGGGAGAACATCAGACAGTAAGAACAAAGTTTATAATATATCTTTTCGACCAATCACTCAACGACCGCAGAATGCAACGCTTGACCAGATTTTATACAGTTACCTTAATTGTTATAACCGGTTCTTGGGGGCAGGCAGGCGGAACATTCTTTTACACTCAATTGAACAGATGACCTTCTAAAGGAGCGTAGACAATGGATTTTGGGCCAACAGTTTTCAAGTCAAAACACCAAAATCGCACTTTGCATCAGTCCACTTCTGTTCCCCAAACAGCAGGATCAGAAAGAGAAACCAACTCCCAGAGGAAAAAAAGTTTAAAGAACTTTTCGATTTCTAACCACCGGAAAAAGCTCATTTCTGTAAGGCGTTGGCCCTTTTTTGCCAGGCCACAGATTTCCCTGACAGAAACCAGCAAAGGAAACAAATAACTTTCTCCTTTTCGTTTTGCTAAAAAAACTATGCGTTTGCGTTCACATTACACTTGTCCTCCACCCGTCCTGGCGCAGTGATTTTCGTGAGTCTACATCAAAGGGAAAGCACTGGACTCGAGTTTCGCTCTCTTATTAGAGCTCATCAACGGTGTATATCCTTGGCCGTGCCGAGGTTGGAACTCCGCCAATCTGACATGCTAATTGAGCGTCCCACCACTACTCCATCAAAGCGCGCTGGGCACACCTGAGAAGACAAACGTATTCACGCTTGAGCGATGTAAATGGTTTGCTCGACGCCACTTGCACTCACTACAGGCCCCAATGCAGGACTCATGTTTAACCTGAACTATCGCAAGAAAGATCACATTGTCTATTCGTAATGCGCTACTCATAAGGCTGCTGAAAATTCCTGAAAAATCACAAACGAGTGATTCAGCTGGGTTCCAGGTGAGTCTCTCGCAAAACCAAATTTGGTTGCAAATGAGTGTGTTTCGCTAATTCCGTGCAATTCGGTTTCAAGTAGAACATAAGGTTGACGGAAACTTGGGGACTGCGCCTACCTGATGAGTCCCAAGAAGGGCGAAACCGGTCGTGGGCCGTCGAAGAATTTTCAGCGACCTTATGAGTAGTTCATTACGAATATACATGTATCGCGATACCTCGAATATCGTACCAACTGAAACGTGGAGCGGCCTGGTGCAGCACACTCAGTTGCCTGGAAACATCACAAACGAGAGATTCAGCTGGGTTCCAGGTGAGTCTCTCGCAAAACCAAATTTGTTTGCAGATGAGTGTATTTCGCCAATTTCGTGCAATTTGGTTTCAAGTAGAACATAAGGTTGACGGAAACTCGGGGACTGCGCCTACCTGATGAGCCCCAAGAAGGGCGAAACCGGTCGTGGGCTGTCGAAGAATTTTCAGCAACCTTATGAGTAGTGCATTACGAATATACATGTATCGCGATATCTCGAATATCGTACCAACTGAAACGTGGAGCGGCCTGGTGCAGCACACTCAGTTGCCTGGAAACATCACAAACGAGAGATTCAGCTGGGTTCCAGGTGATTCTCTCGAAAAACCAAATTTGTTTGCAAATGAGTGCATTTCGCTAATTACATTGTCTAGTATTTTTTATACAGAATTCACTGTGAAGGAGAATGCATCAGCAGTTAATCCTTTTACATCGATTCTTATTGTTTGTTGTATTTGTGGATGGGACTGCTGTATCACTTCAAACAAGGAGGAAATATTGCTGCTAGTCGATATAATTTTGCTTAGGAATGTTGACCTTCCCTCTCCAAGTGCCCACGTGACTCTTCTGTTTACAGAAGGCGACAACAATGTCAATTTTCGGTTCGGAAAAAGTGTAAAAATTTCTGAATGACCGTTTTTTCAGTCACATTTAGTCACCGACAAGCAGTGTGTAATAAGGATTCTATAAGAGCGCTCCTCTCAAATATGGGACTCCGAACTTTCAAAAGGATTGCCACATAACTCAAACTTTGTTCAACAATATAAATGTAGGTTTTTTCCATTCCATTTGTAAGGAAAACACTTGGTTTGAAGGGGTTACTCTGTTTAACTGTCAGCCAAAACATCACATGACTTGTCTTTCTACACTCACTATTTAAAGGGAAACATTTTCATAGTCTACACTTTTTGGTAAACAGTCACGGCTGATCGAATTATAGCACTCAACCTTCCCGGCTTTACTGGTACCCGTCAGTGTTGCGTAGACTTGGCTGTGTTGGGGTTTGAAATTCTGGTACTCTACATAAGAGGCAAGCGTGTGGCCACTGCTCAAGCAGCGCACGCGCACCTCAATCATCAGTTCTGAGCAGATGAGCGCCTTGGCAGTCCCAACGACGCCATTGGTTCGCTCGAGTCCACGAACGGAGGCTCAGCAACTCTCACGCTTGTCTCACGCTCGAATGACAAGTGTGTTGGGATACTAGTAGCTAGGACGGATTCATTGGTTTATTTATGGCTTGCTCACCGAGCTTGTTGACGATGTGTGCACTGACAATGTCTCCTCGAACGGTGCGAAACATTCGCCAACCAACTGTCAAGCTCGACAAGCATGCCAACAACTAATAACTCACACGTCGGGACTTCCAAAGCAGGTAGCATCATCAGTGTCATCAGGCCTGAGGAAGTTCAATAAAACAATTTCTTGACTTTTTATTTGTTAGGTGTCAGTTTCTCGGGTGAGGATCGCTAGCTATTTGTATGAAACAGTCTGATTATCCTCCAATAGTCAGCTGGGTTGATTAGGTCAGCAGTTCCTTTTTGATGGACGGATCTTCTTGCCACGCCCGTCAGCAACCACTCTTCATATGATATGACAATGTACAATTCTGTGGTTAAAGTGAACGACATATTAGAGGATGAAATCGGTAAGTGCTTCTACGGTAGAACAAATAAAAACGGAGGAACGAGAGTGATCAGAGGAAAAATATTCACTTCTTGCCTCCCACCCCATCCCGAAAGTAATTTTCCACATGTGAGTACCAGCGTTCGATTCACTCAAAGTTCCAATTATTCGCCGTTAGGACAGGTGGTAATCGAGTGACTACAAGTGAGCAAAACTCAAAGACTGTTGAAGGTCCGGTTTAAACAACAGCATATGAAAGCGCAAAATTCCCGGTGCTAAGCTCAATATTCATTTGAAATCTATCATAATCAAAGACGTTTCCGAGGTTCCGTTTCGTTTAAACCATCAAGTGAGTGTGGACTTGACTATGGTCAAAATTTGTTTGTATAAAAGGAGGCTGTTGTGAAAACAGCCAATGAAAGAATTGATGCGAACGACCCAATTAAAGTTGAATGCCGGTATTTAGGCTGCATACATGTCGTTCCGGCAGCACTAACAAAGAAAGAACATGAATTTCCTAAAGTGTGGTACACAACCGAAACAAAAAAACATTAAAATTGAGGAGAATACTGAGAGCTCATTGGACAAACCAAAGGTCCCTAAACGTGTTGACATCGACCACGGCAAAGAACCTCACGACCACAACGCTGAAAACTGCACGAGGAACCAAAGGAGGCATCTATAGAAGGAGAAGGTAGATCCAAGTTTAACAACCTAATCAAACTTATTGGAATACACCTTCTGCCAAGAAGTCAAAGAACCAAACTGAATAAATAATGAAGAACCTCTCAACATAGAAGGATATCTGGATAGCCAATGGAACGGACCAATCAAATCAGAGAAACTATCAAAAATAGGACCCGATGTAAGAGCCAATCAAATGAAGGGAAGCGACTCGACAGAAATCGGAAACCAACGTATCGGGAAAAAAATCCTCCGACAGATGCCACTCAATGAACCAACCGAATACAAGAAATGCAGGCCAAAAGGCAAGTCTTTACGGACTAATTGGATTCAGGGTAAGGTGTGTTTCGATTGGAGTTTCTCAATAATGCTAATCGAGCTGTCCTTGAAATGTGTAGAAGCTCATTACAGTATAGAAGAACTACTCACTCAACCGCGCACTCATGATAATCCATTTACTGGTGACGAAACGCTTGCAAGCTAATTGCCATGCTCAGAGAACAGGCAATAGCCACTTGATCAATGCACCAGCAATATATCTTCACATTTCACTGCAGGCATGTGGTGCGGTACAGTCAGTCGCTGTCACACATAGAATTGGACGAGAAGGATCAAAGGCGGCATGTGTGAACAGAAGAGCAATATAGGGGGTTGCAGTCTGTATAGAAGTTGTGCCATATGTGATTTATTGATGTGTTTGGTTATCTCAAGATGTGTTAGCAAGTAGTGTGACGTTCGTAAGCTGTTGACGCTAAGGAAAGATCCAACAAAAGCTAAAGGTCCGCTTTTGATCCAAACGATGTTGAATGGTCTACACCGATGTTCCTCCACTGAGGAGATACTCCTCCCCAGGGGACTTAAGGGTTCAGCGGGGCTGCAAACACAAATATTTCTGTTGGTTACTCTCGTCTCATCCCTGAATTGTTCGACAGCAGTCCTTTCCATTGCTGTCTTCAATCAATTACCAAGTCTTGTATGTCACTGATGGACGGTCAGAATGTGTATTGAGACTGTAAAAGGCGTTTAACCCCCTTTGAAGCTCACCAGTAAAATTTCGCATTGGCCACGTAGATGGCACAGTGTTGTGTGTGCATGCGGCCACATTCTTATTTGTGCTCACACACTGCAGTCGTATCTTGGCTTCGGATTTTGTGTGTACGTTAGACCCAAACACGCACTCACTCCAAACCGCGTACGCATGCCTGGTAAAATCGGCTACCGGACGAGAAGCTTGAGAACACTACAGCTGTATCCTGTCCATCATCGGTCTGAAAATCTAAGCAAGATAGACTGCCAATATCGTAACCAGAAGTTAATTTATTCAGAAGGTGGGCTTGACGAATAGACATCCGTCTGAGTGAAAAAATGCCACAGACCTGGCGTGAAATGGGATGATTGCGCTAAGACTTACAGGCTGCGTATTCGGCTTGACTTGAAGCTGAAGATGATCTTGTCTTACTGCCAGTTTTGGGGCGAAATTCGACACCTGAAGTAGCGGCCTAGACAACTGCTTTGTGTATATGCTTGCAGAGTTTTTTGGACACAATTTCCTCTCAATAGTTGACCGCTATAGGGTCACTCGGAAGAGCCGTACTTATTCGGTTGAGTCACTAAGCTTGAGCAGAACTGGGCCAGCTGGTCACAAACATACTCAGTCTAGATGATCATGATGATCATCTGCTCAGTTCTATTGTTACACTACAAGAAGACAGAAAGAGGAGTCACCTGACTACTGGTTTATTTGGGCCTCCAGGGAAGAACATTACTGCGGCTGGTACCATTGGGGAAATGCAGTGGATTGTTGTAACTCAGCGGGATAAGTGAATGACATCAACGCCCCGACATAACAGAACAATTACGGACCGTCATTCGGTGGCTTTCAACAAGCTTCTGCTTATTGGTTCACCGATCGTATGCCCTCAGACCTATAACTGTGGTGTTCACGTAGCACAGCGTGAACCACTTCTGGATTCATACAGATGCGTAGCAATCCGTTTCTTCAACCTGTCATTCGGACAGAAATCCACTAGAATTCTGTGTATTGCGTAGGAACACACTGGATACAATAGTTTCAACATTTCCCCGAGTTGTCATTATCACTTTACTTGTACATTGTGTTTAATGTTTCAAAAACTTTGAACATGACATCTAGTATTTCATTGGCTCGCCTGATAACTGCAACAAAGGGTCACTGGAGTACGGAAGGCTTCTGTCTTCTTCAACCTTGAAAAGTCATTGTGGGGTTTGTTGAGCAACCACAGTGGCTTTTCAGTCTGTTGGCACAGATGGCATAAATTTCATTCTCGCTGAACTTGACGAACGACAGCTGGGAAAAGTCAGTCGATCGCGGACGTGGCCAACGAGTTAGATTCCTATTCTTTTGCGCACATCGAAAACGAATTTTTCATGTTGGCTCCTCCTAAGGAGCATCCGAACGTATTTCATCAAGTGGAAACAAAATCTCCAGTTATTGTACAATTCTGTGAGCTTTCCGGATTCTCGGTAACCGGAGACCTCCTTTCAATGTAGCGATCCTTCGACAGCAGTAACAAACCTGCAGAGGTGTGTTGCCATTTTAAGACCAGTTTGTCCTCTGAATGAGTTCCTTGGAACTGACTATTCTTTGCCACCAAATGTACCTTGACAAGAGAATGAAATCGGCATGTACGGCGAACTCTAGTTTGTTCGTGACCGGGAAGTTTGAAATATGTTTACCGTGACTCCGAGAAATATGAGAATTGAAAACCAATCTTTTACGGCAGCCATCTTCTATTCCTAACGGCTGCATGTTTCAAACGTTAGTGTGTTTTTAACGAATATTTCGTCCTATCAGTGAAGCCATTTTATGCTGAAAATCCGTGAAGCACCGTACAGCTGTTTCATCCTTATCGGGAATCCTCAATAGTGAGCACCTCACGAAACTCCAGGGAATCCTTATCCCGCAACCTTGCAGCTGGTAGTTTGACTACTTAACCATTCGGCTACGAGAGACTGATCTGTAGTGTGATTAGTTCACACCCGTCCTTCAGTCACGGTATCCAGACCAGATGGGCGCACTTGTTGACTGGCTCCTAAAGCAGCGACTTCTCAGTTGGAAGTTTCACTCATCTAGTAAATTTCGAGACCCTCGGGAGTTTCATGAGATGATTCCCAATATGGAAGAAACAGCTGTTCAGTGCTTCTAGGCTTTTCAGCATAAACTGGCTTCACTTACGTGAACAAATCTCCGTAAAAGTTCTGAAATCTTCCCACACAACAAACACACGTTGGTGAAGTCCAGTGAATTTTGCTTTCTCTGTAACTGGAGACCCCCACTCAATGTGGCAATCGTTCGAGAGCAGTGACAAACCCGCAGAGTTGGACCAAGATGAGGATAGACTATTTATTATGCAATGTACTACTTGAACTATTGGTGACAAATTTTCAACCTATCAGTTTACATCTATCAAGAAAAAATAACTCATCAGCTTGAATATCGGTTCAACCAAAGTCCATTAACCTCTTCTGTGTCGCAATCGGCTGAACTGTAGCACTAGTCAGAGACTCTAGTGGGACTTCAAAGTGAACAGATCTTTGCCAAAGGAACAGCAAGTAACAGACGATTCAAACCCCAGGTCGCTAAAGATGTGTTTGCCTCAAGAAGTTCCTTGTAAAAGGTAAGCAAGAAAAGGTCTTGGTAAATCTAGAAGTCAAAGTGAACTATGACAATACCATAAGTTTGCATGATTAAGTATCTCGTGGAATGCAGAAACCATCTGCAGTTTATGTCAGCCATTCTGCCCAAAAGTACCTCCTCCAGATAGGGGCACCCCTTCAATAAGAACATGCGGAAGTTTGCCATCAAACATTGTCGCTGTTCCATTGTTGATGTTTTTTAAGAGATCATCTGTGGTTTTTTCTTGACGTTTGCAGTAAGGATGGGCGGAGACCATTCCCTTTTAAGCCTATCTTGAGAGGCCGATATTCTCTGTCACATTCCCCTCGTCTTAGTAACTGGTCTTGTCAAAACATTTCATCGACCAGGAACTCTAATCTGTTAGTTTTAGAAGAACTAGTGTATAAGTCCACATAGAAAGGAAGTGTCATCGCTTAGAAGAAGCGAAAACCTACTCGCTGGTGGATTGTGAGACCAAAACAGGAAATGGCTCGATAAAACTTGAACAAATAGAAGTGGGACTGATTTGAGGAACTGTGGAGTGAAAAATTTTGCCCCACAATTAAATTGCACTGAAGATTATCTTATAAACCACAAAGTAAGAGTATTTTACTAACCTGACTGGGAATCAGCCCAAAAAAATTGTATTTCCCTTTCAAGAAGGATCAGATGAACATGCTGTTTGTTCTTGAGTGACCAAGTTGTTCATCTTGACTGTCCAGTCTAGCAGTTGGCAAGGTGTGATCTTTTACTTGCGTCTAATGTTAATTATGACATTTTAAGCCACGGGGGGAGATTATGAACAAGGTTCAGCAGCTTTCGGAACCTACGTGATTTTCGATGATTACACAAGATAAGCAATCTGGTTATTGACGTCGACTTCAGTTGTACAAACCCAGTGTACCATAAGTGATTTCGTGTATTCTTATAAGATCAAAAACACAATAGCCAAAGTGTGGCATAGCACTTTCACCAATATCCGTTTACTAAGTGTCAACAAAGAACTCGAGCTAGCTCGGTGGTTTAGGCGCGAACTAACTTCGCGGAATGTCGAGGTTCGAACCCAACTCCGGCATCTTGACTACTCTCGTGTAGGCTTGAGCAGTATCTCGGCTTTCATGGTTCCTTCGAGCGGCATGGCAGCTTGGCACCAGAACAGTGGTACAGCTGAATGGTTTTTTTTACAATCAATAAAGATGGCGGGCCTGGGATTTGGTGGACAGACAAATGCTGCGAAAAGTATGGATGATGGCCTTAAGAGCGACATTCCTTTGAACATATTTCTGATGATGCCGATTAAATGTCTATTGCTTTCCGAACTTTTGAGCAACGCCATACAATAACGTTTTCATCAGTGTTAACGAGCACGTCTGCTTCTGTTCCATGATACTGTGAACAATGATTTTGAATGCGTTATCCTACCCGACTGGACACGGGTTTCAGACTCTATAGTAACAAAGAGTTACCGGAAAGTTATGAATCTCCCAGAGGTCAATGAAAATAATTGCCATAAAGCATGGCAGCAGTTGTTATTCAAATAACCAAACTACAGTGTTATATCTGCTGATTCGCCAATCTGTTGTATCTGACTGCTGACCCTGCTCCGGTGCCTAGTGCCGGGAAAAGACTCGTCGATAAGGGACACAACAGCTTTATTCCGAACAGGCGAGTGCGAGAGCGTGAGTGCGTGCGAGTGCGAAAATACAACGGCCTCAAGTTATTTTATTGGAGGGACATTGTCTGACCTTGATCCAGTGCTGACTCACGCTGTCTGGCTTTGATACAGCGCTGTGACGCGCTGCATATTGCGGGGGCGTTGTCTGTCTGGTCAGCATCCAGCGCAGTTGAGGGTCTCAGTACATTTCGGACATTCAGTGGTTACTTTCAGGAATCTGACCTTCCTGATATAGAGTAATTAAAAACCGTAAATAAGACAGAGGTTTCTTAGGTATTCCTTCGATCCCTTTGGTTGTGTGTGGTTTTTTCTCTTATAATGTGGTAGCTGCCTTGTTTATACAGAAAACAGTTATTGATTTTTAACCCAATACTCTCATGCTAAATAAGCTACCAAGTTCACTGAAATTGGCTCCTGACTTATTCGGTGCAAAAACAGAACCGGTGATAAGACACTTCAAAGCCTATCTAAAGGGTTACCCATTGCTTTTTAACACAATATAGCCGAAATAGTCGAAATTGTGAGGCGATTTTGGAATTTTAATGGATGTCCCTTCCAGTAAGTGAGGCCAGTTCTATGCTGGAAAGCCAAGAAGCACTTTACAACTGATTCATTCTTATTGGAAATCATCTTACAAAACTCCAGGGAGTCTCCAACCCGCGACTTTTTGATCAGTATTTTGTGCACCACCGTTTTGTTCCCTATGGAAACCGATATTGCTAAGCGTGATCATTCAGACCGTATTGCCGGCCTGACTTTTCTTTACAATATTGCTTTGGCATGTGGTGGCCAGATAAAGAATTCATCTTTTCGGAAGCAGAAAAGTTAAGAAATGTCCCTACTAGCATGGCTTAAATGTGAAATGGCGACACTTGCCTTGTTGCAAACAAGCCTTCGTCCAGATGAAACCCGAAATGCATAGCCTCTCTCTGAGCTTTGTTTCTCAAGGAACCAAGAATTGTGAAAGAGCGACGTAGTTGGAAGATGCAGGCTAGGCTGGCAGGTGTAAACGAACTGCATCGTATAGTCTTATGAACCATTTACAGTGATAAAATCAATGACAATAATACCAACGAAAGCGTATTCAGGCACTCACTTGCACACTAAATTTGTGCCCATATGGTATTCGAACGAGATTTGAGGAAAGCCCTCGCTTGTAATCCCTCTCAGACGATTGTGCAGAGCGAAGATTCCTCCTTATCAGTAATTTGGTTAGTTCGGTCAAAGGTGTGCCAAGGCTGGTGGACGTCAGATCGATATGATCGCCCGATTCGAAGCCAATGGTCAACAAGTTACAAAAATTGCTTCCATGTTGAATGTTAGGATCCTTCTTCGATGTACCAAATAATGACCATTTTGGACATCAAGACACTCCAAAGTTGGTTGAAGAATGGCATAACTAAGAGATCACAGAACTTCAATGAAGTTCACCTGTGCGACTGCTGCCACTTGAAAGATATGGTAAACAAAAGGCAAATGAATGGAATCATTAAAATTCACTGACTACGCCTGTCTGACGAGTCTAAAACAGGGTGGAGAAGTGAACTGATTATGCCCAAATTCTGTTCAATCCATTCTGTTCAACACATTTGAAAAGGAATCGTTTCGGATTCACATGACTATCCCGACGGGACTTGTAACTCGCAGTTTTTGGGGCTGATTAGGTCCGCTCCATAAGAAACTGCCTCTTTCGAGGAGACAATTTCTACCCTCTACATCACTACTACACTACAGAATAGCAGCAGGCTTCCCTGTCCTGCTCTGATCGGCTTTGTGGACAGAGTTGATTGTGTGCTAGTAACTTATAGGACTATTAGTTCACTGTTTTGTGTAGTGAGCTTAATGGAGTTTCAAAGTTGACCTACTGATTACGCGATTAGTCAATCTCTTTCATATACCTAATCACCTATTTTCTATGGAATTAAAGTACACCTTCGTCACACAGTTATCTTCTGGCTTGCGGTTCGGGTTGGCTAGTAGTGGAATGATATAAAGAACTGTTTATGTACAGGTCCTCCATGCTGGTACATCGTAACTTAAACCCGTTGCGAATTCCAAATATTTTTGCCAAGATAACTCGCTTGGATTCTCTGGATAAGCCAGTTAGGGTCGTTTCAAGTTAACTATCCTATAAAGGCCAGCTAGTGTGCTCAGGGATAATAAAAAAACATCACCACGGGTGACATGGCCATCCCATTTGAGAAACGGGGACAGTCCATACTTGGTCGGATGATGTTAACTAGGAAATAGGCGGATAGTGTCCCATATCTTGTTTAATTGGAAGTTGATTACACTTCCTCCCACAACCAAATGGTATAACGCTCAGTCACAAACAGAATGGTCGCGGGCTCTATCCACCATGGCTATTGGTGAAATGTGAAATACTTTTGATTCCTAACAACGATGGCACGGCTGTGTGGCGCATCTCAGCTTTTCAGCACAGACTGACTTCACAGACAGGACAAAATGTCAGCTGCTAGCTAGAAATAAGCTTCTTTAGTCCAAGTAAAAGCGGGACGTCTTCGGTTTCTCTGAAAGGGGTGGTCTTTCTGACGAACGCACCAATCTTACATCCGGTTATTAACCCAAGACCACACATGATTTCTCTCAGGTCACTGAAAAACTTGCCTGAAATATATAGGATGGAAGTTGTTAGGGAGTCCCAACAAGGAAACATGGAAAGCATCAGACGTGTTGAACGTTGATTCATCTTGAGGAATAAAACTAAACTCTGAAAAATGATTAAATCATCTCCGGATAGCTGGAATTTATCCGGTTGAATGCAACAAACGCTTGAAATCGACAAATGCACTCATTTGCATATCAACTGGGTTTTCACGGGAGACTCAACTGAATCTCTCGTTTATGGTATTTTCCAACCGAATGTTCTGCCGCCTCATGTTTTAGTTGGTACGAAATTCCAGATAATCACAGCATGTGGGTTCAAGTAGAACATAAAATTGACGGAAATTCAGGGACTGCGCCTACTTGATGAGCCCCAAGTGGGCCGAACCCGGAGTGAGTTTATGAAAAACCTATGAGATGTTTTCCTTGTTCGATAAAGAATCAGCTCTCTCTCATTTCAGTATTTGCTTATGTTGCTTTTTCGAACGAGATCCAGTATTTTTGTAGCAAAGAACAACAAATGAAGAAAATACATAAACCTTTGGACGTTCACGCCTCTAAAATCTTTGATTGGGTATGGAGGAGGGATAATCAGTCAGTTTTTGTACCTGGTAACGCCCTCTGCATAAAAACACTCCAAGTCACAAACAGAAAAGTTTCTGAAAACAAACGAAAGTTTGGACAAACTCTGCGGTATTTCCTGCCTTCCCGCCTTGGGAAGATTATTTAAAACACGTAGTATTATTATATGTACCTAATTCGCTATGTTTCTAACCTTATCTGTACAGTTTGTCGCTTTGGAATAGCCGGACATTTGCTGCATAGAACCAGTAACCACTTAGATGAAAACTCTTGACACAAACAGACAATTTTGTTGGTGTACATGAGCAACAGATGTGTTGAAGTTTGAATCACTTGTCACTTCATCTTTAAGATAAATCTTTTTCCAGATAAAACCTTACGATCTCAAGTTTTGGTGTTTGTCATTGTTTATTTGACGTAGGTTGACGTGGTTGCTGTGGAAATGAATGGAATAAATCGTGTTCCAGATTGCGATCATCCGTCAACCATTCTACTTGTTGGAGTGTCACAAAAGACACAAATGTTTGGTTCACTAGTGAGAAATAAGTGAGTAGATTTTCATCATGTGGGACACCACTGAATATTATTCCTGTGTTAAACTGTCACCATCAGAAAATTTTTGTAAACATGATAGCGTTGAGAGCAGACGAATTATGCAAAATGAGTAAGGCTCCGTGTTTTCTAGAATTGCAGTAAGTCTGCAGAAGTCCACCGAATTCTCTCATTTGCATATTAATTTGGTTTTCATGGGAGACTCAACTGAATCAGCTGAGTCTCTCGTCTATGATAGTATTCTTCAACTAAATGTGCTGCGAAAGGTCGCCTCGTCTTCCAGTTGACACGATATTAGAGATATTGAAAAACATCCTGTAGAAGTAATACAATACTTCTAAGGTCGTAATGTTAGCAATGCTTTGAAAAGTGTGTTACTTCTAGAAAGCGCACTATGTCATTTGAGTTAGCGTGCATGAGTATCTGGCCTCAAAGTTAACAAAAGTGGTTCGACTTCCGCATCTTCTCGATTCATGGCTACCATACAACTTGAAAGGCACTCGACTGCCGAGCTCCTGACAGATTTCCCGTGTCTATACAGAAACAGTCCAAAACCCACGGTTGAATTTGAACCACGGGTCTTCCGGCCAGGTGTTTTGCACCTTAATCACTGAGCTATAATCACCTTGGGAAAAAACTGTTTGCCTTTCTACGATAATTCAGGATCTGACCCCAGCAAATTACTGCTCACGTTCAAGAGAGATATTTTGTCTTGGAATGAAATCGCACTTCTCAGAAATTCATACGAAACTTATGCCAATCAACCTGTCACTCTTTCAGGATTTCAAACTTTCTAAATTCTTGTTTTGTTTAACGAGGTAACGGTTTCATACAATTTCAAGATTAAATCCGAAAATACCTCTGCGGACCCAAGGTTGAATTTCCACTCGCAAGTTTTTTTCTGTTCAACTCATCTTATCCACGCAAAAAGCCAACAGCCCTGCCAAACAGTGGAAACTTCAGGAAGGAAAATTCCTGTTTTCCAGTGATGGATTAATTTCACTCCCGAGGTGCAAGTCACAAACGCATTCGCGTCGAACCATATGCTAAATTTAGGGGAGATTCACTCATTCTGGAACGATAGTATCGTACAGTTTTAGGCATTCCATGGGCGTACGTTGCCCTGGAGCAATTAGGCAACTGTTGAGTAGTGAGCTCATCTATCTAACCATATATTTCACTTTGCGCACGAGGAAAGAATTTTCAAATCCGTAGTTTCGAATATGTTATCAGTGCGTGTTGTAGGGATGTGATCGGACACAAAACTCTCGGCAAACCAAGGCACTTTTCTCCCCTTAGATGTCACCAACTATCTAAATGGTTAATGATGACTACCGTGACAACGATGGTGACGCTTGAGACGTTGACAATTACGCGGAGGAATGCAAGATTCATGGCGAGGGTGACGTTTATAATGATATAATAGCTGAGGAAGAGAAGGGGGGTGAGGATGGTCGTAATAACCCTGATGAAAATGGTCGCGCTAATATTGATGGTTAGATTAATTTACTGTTGATTTAGGTTTATGAAAACAATGATGTTAGTGATATGGATGATCGCATCACCAAACTTCTCCGGACCCTGGATAGATGTATTACACTACTCATAAGGTTGCTGAAAACTCTTCGACAGCTCACGATCGGTTTCGACCTTTTTGGGGCTCATCAGGTGGGCGCAGTCCCCGAGTTTTCGTCAACCTTATGTTCTACTTGAACCCAAATGGCACTAAGTTAGCGAAATACACTTATTTGCAAACCAATTTGGTTTTGTGGGAGAATCATCTGGAACCCAACTGAATCTCTCGTTTATGAGTAGTGTATTACGTCTATACATGTATCGTGATATCTCGAATATCGTACCAACTGAAACATGAGGCTTCCTGGTACAGCACATTCAGTTGTTTAAAAACACCATAAACAAGAGATTCAGCTGGTTTGCAGGTGAGTCTGCCGCAAAAACCAAATTTGTTTGCAAATGAGTGTATTTCGCTAATTCTCCGGATCCTGTCCTATCTGTATAGTATGCCTTCAGTTTTATTGGTAAACTTTAGGAAGTTGAATTTACTTGGTGTTAACGGGAGACTAAAATGAATCCCAGGTGCACCTCTCTTTGTGGTATTTCTTAACTGAGTTTGCTACACAGAGGTCGCCCGATGTTATTCAAGCGGATCATAAGGTTGGCGGAAACTCGGTGACTGAGCCTAGATTACGAGTCCCGAGAAGAACGGGACCGGTCATGGGCTGTCGAAGAGGTTTCAGCAACCGTCAAGGTGATACACTAATGATGATATGACCTGCCGCTAAAAATTCCGATTTTTCGTTATTTTCACAAGGCTTATATTTATATTAAACTGTGCAAATGTTAACCGTGATTTTTTTAGAACAACTCTCTCTAGCCAATCCATACAGATGTTAACAATAACCGGTGAAGCAGTCATTTGTCCCACCATCCGCATATAACATACAAAAAGAGAGGATTGAATAAATACGGTGTCATCACAGTCATCTGCTTACTTATAATTTGGCAATTACACCAGTTCAGATTGCTTGTACTGATAACGTGTGAACCCCTGGTATGCTATGAAGTAATTTGAAGTTTTATGGGCTTGTTACAGCAACGACATCGTTCACGTTCCGCTCTGTTGCTCTTGTTAGTCAGAATCGGGTTGAAAATATGTGGTGACGTCACGATCATTTGTCAGTTGACATAGAAACCCCTGTTGAAACGCATCATTCTCTGTTCAGCCATCATTTGTGGGCTCTGCACCATTGTTGCAGTGTTTGTGTGCGTTCACTTGTCGTCAACATAACACACGGGGTCGTATATATATATATATATATATATATATATATAATGGACTTTAGATATTCTTCATTAGTTGTTTGTATGTGTGTTGGGTTTTAAGAATTTGCACTCAGACTAACCTCGCTTAAGCAGTCCTGGAACAATCATTCTGACGAACCCACTCCAAAGAGAGGAAGCAGTGAACTCGGGCATTAACCTTTCTAGTACTCATCCGTGGTCATGCAGGAATTCGAACTTTCAAGTCAGATATCTTGGGTTCGAATTCCGGCAGGACAAAAAAATATGCACTTTGATGAGTCCCAGCAAGGGTGAAATTCGAGTTCAAAGTTTCCGTTCTTTGGTATGGAGCCACCAGAATAATTGCTTTAGGGAAGAACAGTACTGTATCGGTTGGGGATTTTGCACTGCATTCCCAAATATGATTTGTGATATGTAAAGGAAGAACGGTCAATTTTTCGTACGTCTTTCCTAAATGATATTCGTTGGTATTCTCCCTATTCCCTGCTTATGTGGATGGGACTGTTTTCGCTGCACAATCTGTTTTTTTTTGTACTGCAGTTCGTATTACCCGCTCGAAGACAACCAATCGGCTTATCGTATCACTGATCAATAATCTTAACTCTCACACTCTCGGTAACCTTAATAATCTACCAACTATGGTAAACCCCTCAATGTGTTCGAAGGGACATTGTCGACGGATGACCATTCATTCCTTCTCCCCACAACAACAATAATTTCGTCAGATATAGGCTCACGTGAACGTGTTTTCTTTCCAACTTTCCAAATATAACAACGATGGATTTTGAGACGCATTCCAACGAACTTTTTACAATACAAAACAAGTTCACCGTAACATGATTCTATGAGAGAAACGTGTGTGCTATAGTTAGATAAATTAGGTCCGTCACACTCGGATAAACAGCTGTTCCCAGATTTGTTCATTGTCAAATATCAGCAAGAAACTTAATAGTACAGAATTTACAGATAAATAAATGACATTTGATTTTTCAATCCATTTACTCGGTTAAATCTATTGCTTATCTTGGAACCAATTACGCACGTTGCTGTATGCTATGCTCGAAAGTGCGAAGGAATACCTTTTGATATCTCGTCGTCAACATCAAACAAGGACATGTGCAAATTGCACACATTTTGGAAGGTGATGCAACCATTATCCTTCGATTCCCCGAAAGCTGGAATTTCGCCGGGCATGTTCCATTCCGGTAACGTATCACTTTTCAAACATCCAGTTGAGGATTACTGGCCAGAACCGAAAGTGTTGTACTTTTTGGTAACACGAAAAATAAATCAGCAAAAATAACTTGAAAAAAGCAGTATGACTACCAGGATTACGTCGATCATCCTTCGTGATGACGAGTTGCATTTTGTCACACGGCCAGCAAATGTAGATGGTGAGAAAGGGAAGAGTACTTTTCAGTAATGCAAATGACGTGAATACAACAGTAATTATAATTTATGCCTTTTATTAACTGGCGAGCTAGCTAAAGTGTATGGAAATTTTAGCTAACGGACAACCAACGTGAATTGATTTCGCTACAGGAAAATCGTTGGGTTTGTAGAACAGCAAACAGAGCGGTTCACGTTCAGGTCAAAACAAGAAAGAAGGTATAGGCCCGAAACGGAAACAACAAAACGAGGGATCACGTTGTACACAATGAGAATAAAAGCAAAGAATCGACACCTACTTCATTCCAGCGCAAGCTGGATTGAAAAAGTAAATTAAAAAATATTGCGTGGCCTATATAAAAAGGTCTTGTGGCATTGATTTCAATGGTGACAGTAAACTGCTCCACAAAATACCGGTGGCCGGCAATCTCACACGCTAACACACCGTGGCATTGCAAAACTGAAAGAAGGAGACATTTTATTCCGAGGATACCACAAACAATGGATATCCAGGAAAGTTTAACGGGGGTGTTTGAAAAAGAACGTACCTTCACGGCAACATTTACTGTAGCGGGGGCGGCGGCAGCGACAGAGACAAACAGCCAAATGGATGTTACTGCATTGCATGGAAAATATGCCTGAAATCAGCGAGGGTGCTACAGCAAATAACGTAAAGACTGACCTCACGGCCGGAAGATAACGCTGACGAGATCAACCAAAACAGCAAAAACAGGGAAGAAACAATGTACGTGAATAGAAAACTCATTGCGGTCATGATTCCATGAATAAAGGCGTGAGGTCGCAAGGTTAACATGGAAACGTGAAAATCTCGGCACATGGAATTATGAGTTATGGGAGAACGGCACTGCAAGGGGAACACGACTAGCTGGCATGTTGAGCTGGGCCAACTCCACACCCTACTGTATGCAAACGATCAGCGACTCAGGCGGAGTCAAGTAACGGACCAACGAACTAGAGACAGAAAACACCTTGAAAACACATCAGCAAAGACCAGGAATCAAGGAAGGTCAAAGACAGAGCTCACTCCAGCCCCAACCAATGGAATAGGCCAGGGGAAGCCGAGATCAAAAGCCACGTGAAGGTCGACCAATCAGAACATCAGCTAAAGGATCAATCAGTGCCGGCTGATGATAGCAGCATTTTTATTGACATACTAAAGCATAACGAGTAAGGTAACTGTTCTCTCCGCTTCGGAATGTCGCAGTGGTGATGTCAATCTACTTGGTGACGAGATGTCGGAAACCAGGGTACCCAGCGCAGCAAACAAACCAACGACAGCCTATGTTACCCCGGTTGCTGTTAGTGTCCCCCTCAACCGCATAAGGATCGACAACCAAAAGTTCTATTTCTTATTTACCACACCAGTTCTGTATCCCTTCCAGACGAAATACTTCATAACTGTGAAAATAATAGAGATATTAACAATCGTCACCTCTCCAACACTAAGTCCAAGAGATGGCAATCCCTAGGTTTCCTTTCAAAACCACGAAAAGTTTGGAAAAAAATTACCTGTCTGTTATCAATGGTCGAAATCCAGGTGGTTTACAGAGGATGGGTAAAGCCAACTAGCAACGGATTTTCGGATGTGCACAAGAGGTTGTTCTTCAAAACAGGTACAAGCATTTTGCGAAGTACCATTTTGAATACCAACTTGGTTTTAACGGGGGACTCACCCGGAACCCAGCTGAATCTCTCGTTTATGATATTTTTAAACTCGTAGACTGCGCCTGCCTGATGAGCTCCAAGACGGGCAAAACCGGTCATGGGCTGTCGGAGAGTTTTCAGCAACCTCATGGGTAATTCCTTACGTCTATACAACCATTTTTATTATTCCCATTTTCCTCATAGCAACCGTTCCTATGTTGCCCACCTGCCAGAGGAACGTCAAAATAATACATTAAAATAGATTCTGCTTTGTTCGTCGACAGAAAACGATACAGTTGTTTTCGTGAGTTTTTTACGTCAGCAACTGTTGGTCATCCTTTGGCATTTCGCCATGAAAAAGACGGGTGTTTGTGGAGGCGGGAACTGCATTTGCCTACACACAGGCTATGGGAACTAGCGATAAGGTAACAAAATCAGCGTATTTGGGAGGCGAAAGGCGGAGAGCGGAGCTGCAGGTGCATCTAAGTGAGATTGGTATATGTGGTATATGTTCAACGTGGTGTTTTCCACTTATATCAAACCGCTCAACTTGCGGGAATTCAGTTCTCTCCCGTATTTTGCTGACACAAAACAACTTACTACAAACCGTACAGGTTGTTGCCCGTGACTATATGAAGATAGCTCGTTAGTCTGTTATTAGTAACAATATTTGTTATTTATTATTATGATTGTTGGTATTGATCTGATAATTGTTGGTTTATTTTAGAAGCGTTCTAAGGGGTTATTCTGGGGAAAGAATGAGCCATAACTGTAACGATTTCTTCCTTCCGAAAGAGACATTAGACGAGGGGAAACCTGGGAAGATTGTTTTCGTGGCCAAGTCCAGTTCAGTATTTGTAATAACGGTATTTTCCTCAGCTTAGTTCTCGGTCTGTGCCTCCCAAGCTAGCGCTCACGTCAAAACCAACCACCAAGGATGCACAAGGTATATTAACACCCAAAACGAAGTCAAAAACATCTGTACAGCGCTTCGTATATATAGTGTAAGCGGTGGCAACTTTCTGGAAATTCGGACGCCTTCTGGATGCGCCATTGGCAACCGGCATTTGGCCAATACTGCGTCATGATTGGCTGTTGGGTCCAGATCTTCGACCAATCACATCTCGGCTTGATGCCGGGGTGGCAAGCGTCCCGAAATTTTGGCCAATCTTGCGCGGGGTAGGCTTCTCGGCCGTAGCAGCACCTGACTGCGAG
>SJOL01002215.1:27262-67764 GCA_004794785.1 Opisthorchis felineus | reverse complement strand
GTACTGGCTGCTGCTGTCTGGATATGCAGTCTCTGAGTCAGTGATTCAATGAGCTTCAGTTGCGCTTCTTCAAACTGCTTTTGTTGCTGCTGTAATAATTCTCGAAGCTGACTAAATTCGATTGACATCGTGGGTTCCCGTTCGCCAATTGTAATAACGGTATTTTCCTCAGCTTAGTTCTCGGTCTGTGCCTCCCAAGCTAGCGCTCACGTCAAAACCAACCACCAAGGATGCACAAGGTATATTAACACCCAAAACGAAGTCAAAAACATCTGTACAGCGCTTCGTATATATAGTGTAAGCGGTGGCAACTTTCTGGAAATTCGGACGCCTTCTGGATGCGCCATTGGCAACCGGCATTTGGCCAATACTGCGTCATGATTGGCTGTTGGGTCCAGATCTTCGACCAATCACATCTCGGCTTGATGCCGGGGTGGCAAGCGTCCCGAAATTTTGGCCAATCTTGCGCGGGGTAGGCTTCTCGGCCGTAGCAGCACCTGACTGCGAGCGGTAAAGCGGGATCCGTGTGGAATTCCGCCTAACAGTATTTGATGAGGTACAACATTTAATATTTTATATTCAAAACTGTGGAGTTCCTCCAATGTGATCTGGGACCGCTAGTGGTTTCTGTCACTTCCTGAATCCTGGGAAGGAGAAAAGCAGCGATATAGCACCCTATCTATGGGGTTACCAGGCAATACCAAACCCAAGTTGAGACCAGCGCTCTATAAGCTGACAGCGTAATCGGCCAACGCAGGTACGGATTTGAGAAAGTGCCTTTCAATCAAACCGTTCATCACTACAGGCAAACTGGGGTTTGATTCCCCAATCAAAAACGGCCAATTATTTTGTCCAGTATTGTAATCTGAAACAATCGGCAACTTTGATCAGACAACGACTAACCGGCTTCAAGTGCAGCACACCCAATCAGACAGCACACCAGTCGCGACTACACATGTTTGAATATCCAGTAAAGTATGCATAGGGTGGTGAAAAATGCTTTTTGCAAGAGCATAAAAACCTATGGTTTCACATTAGCAAACTGGGATTTAGTTGTGAGTGGTTGCAAGGTTTGTAGAATGCACGCTCACACCGCTCTCGTTTGAACAGTTTCCCTTCTGTCCTGGCATAATCATTCTGATGAGTCCATGTCAAATGGCAGAGGGGGGTTTCTCTTCAATAACAACCTTATAAGTAGTGTGTTGTGTCAAAATAACATATCGAATATCGTACCAACCGAAGCTCAAGAAGGATTTGTGCAATACTATTTGTCGTAGAATGTCCTGAACAAGAGAGTCTCCCGCTAACACCAATCTAGTTTGAAAATGTGTCTATTTCGCTAACTGTACACCATTTGTCTTCCGACAGCAACATTTTGCTCAGCAAGTGCATACCTGGGGACGAGGACCACAGTATGGCCTCCCAAAATTGGAGTAATTATGGCAGAAATTTACAGTAGGGTGAAAAGTGAAAAAAAACACGGCGGGCACATCGAGAGTAAAGTAGTGGAGGGTAAAGGGAAAATTCGTCGTTGTGCAAAAATAGTCTCCGGTGACAAGACAGGTGACAAGATCGTAATCTGCTCCCCTCCCACACCGCAGAAAGACTGAACCAGCAACTAGCTGTATCCCATCAAATCATTTCAGGGCATGCCTGAATGTTATGTTGTGAGATTTTTTGCAGGCCGCAGTTTTGTTATCAAGTATATTCCTTGTGTTTTGTGGGTGTCTTGCATAGGTTGGTGACGTGACGATGGACACGGGATGGTTGCAGCTTTCTAAAGAGTTCCTCTGAGGCTGCCGGCATATCGGGATCTCACGCATGTGCAACCCGTGCAGCGGTTGGAACACGTATTAGTTCTTTAACGTAGACATAGTACAATTGGTTATGTTCGTAATGTATTGATCTTTTCGAGGAATTTCACATAATTTCACTTTTGAGCCTACAAATAGGGTATAACTCGTCATGCAGAACCAACACAGTCATCCTCGTAATGGGAAGCCGGATAGTCCATCATCATCATCATCATCATCATCATCATCATCATCATCATCATCATCATCATCATCATCATCATCATCATCATCATCATCATCATCATCACCATCATCATCATCATCATCATCGTCATCATCATCATCGTCATCATCATCATCATCAGTATCACTGAGAGCACTACGCCAGTAGTACAACTGGGACCCCCTGCCATATAATTGTGGGAGCGAGGATCAAAGTAAACAATAAGAAGAGGGTCGGGCAAAAGCTTATTGATCCATTGCTCTAGAGAAGACGGTCAGGAGTAGGGCGTAACAACCTTGTCACTGAGATCGATTACATGCACTGGCCTGTAGGATTTCAAGCTGTGCGCAGAGAACATCACGTAAAACCCAACGGAGAAGGCGAGAAGAACCCATAGCACTCATTCAGACAGTAGCAGGCCTCATTTCCTCTTGCCACGTCAGTACATGTCCTTCGCGAACCTTTAACCAAAAAGATTAGTTAGTATACAAGAAGAACAAAAATTACAGAGGGGCAAGTAAGGGGCAAACCTATTATAAACCGGATCAATAATCAGTGTTCTATACTAAGAGTTTTCAATGCACGGGTTCGGCTTTTGTCTGAGGGGGTCCCCGTCCGGTCGATAACCATTCATCTGAAGATTGAATAGGTTGCGATCTGAGAGGCTGTGGTGACCGGCACCATTTAAGAGCACATTTACCATTGCCCTTATCTAATGCAAATATCATACAGATGTGAAATCGTACAGTTCTCATTTTAAGTTTGTTTGATTTTCGTTTTGTCAAATGCAAACATTTCAGTGTTTCTATTTTGACTAAAAATTAGCCCGTGCAATCAACAGATGCCCACCGATTCATGTTTTACTTGAGTATTGGGACAATGTAAGTTTATTAATGAAGACTTGAACTCTGCACCATGTGACAGAACTCCCATTTACGGATGAGTAGACTGTGTGCTTGGAAGGTTGTGGATATGTTTATCAAAATCATGAGAAAATGTGGGAATTCCTGTCGGCAGTCTGATGTCCATTTGCAAATCGGGGTTAGATTATACTGTAATTTCTGAAAAAAGATGGTCTGTCAGAAGTGATTCGGCGAACAAATAACAAATGGTTTAACAAACCATCAAAATTGTTAGTGGTTTCCTGAAATTTTTTCACTCCAAGGCTGGCTTCTAGGCGTGAGGTAGTGATCCTCATAAAAAGCAAGGCTACTGCTAGGTGATTTCTACTGAACCTGGAAGCGTTCAGGACGAACACAATCTCCGAGTTCATCCAACCGTAGTCTTTCATCTCCAGGACAATAGCTGATCCATCAAATCCCCATCAAGTCAAAGACGATCGGTTGGCGAAGCTCTTATAGTGTGTTAAAATTGTTCCTAATCCAACAGTAGAAGCAGAAGATCACCGAAAGCTGGCTTTCTTGAGACCTCCTTGTCACTTGATTTCCAAGTGGACAACTGCAAACATTGCTTGATGGTCGCTAAGAAAGTTATTTACGGCTTGCCTAACATCACAAAAGGGTGACGGGCAAATCACATTCCCATACTTCAAGAGCAGCGCAGAACATCACTGCAAGGCTTTTACGACGACATAATACGACGGTCACCTACAAACCTGTGAACTTGCGGAGGACGCTATCAAAACCAAAGGTAAAATTTGAACTAAAGAACCAAAACAATGTCATGTACAAGATTCACTGCAAGGATTTCTATATACGACAAACGGCAATGAAGTTTTCTACAAGGATACACGAATACGGCCTCCTTGCTCAAAGACAGGATCAGTTTTCCCTCACCTCCGTGAAAAAAAATCAGGCGTTACGCGGTTCCAACTGCAACGAGGTTCGCATACTAGTGTGCGCAATAATACAGTAGGAACGTAAGTTTAAGAAAGCGTAATATCCTGCCCACGGTGATGTTGACAAATGTCTCAAAACTGACCCAGTATACCCACTACTGAAGATATCATCACCATCAACAGCATAACACCACTGTTCAACACCGATGCTTCGGTACCATGCAGCCATAATTTATTTGAATGTCTTATTGTGGAGGAGGAGAGTAAAAGGGAAAGGGGAAGGGACTTGGTGCTAGTCTATCACAGTCACTCTGAGATGCCTACGCTGATTCAGGAAACCTGGATAGAAAGTGAAGACAACAACGCCACTGACATGGAATAGCAGCCATATCGTGCAGTTCCTTTAAACATCCACGGTGGGGATAAAGTAGGCCCATCGCGGAAGGTGGGTCAAACCGAATACTGAAGACAAGAGAACTCTAGGCCTACACATCAGGAAACTACACAAGAAACCAAAGGAGAAACTCGCAGAATTCGCGGGAGAGTTCGGATCTAGTGGGTAAGTCAATTTGACTGAAATATACATCCGACCGATAAATAAAGTTGGACAAAAAACGTCTGATAAACTTTCAAATGCAGAAATCGGTGGCTATAAACAGGAAGGCAGGAAATCGTAGCCAGTCAATCAAACTCAAGAAGGTCAAAGCACGACGCAATGCAAACAATGAACAGACCAAACAGAGCAGCGTCCCCGTCTACTGGAGTGAAGCTGTTCAACGAACAAATCAAATGTAGAAAATCTGAACCACAGAGCAGCACGATTCGTAAACGGAACAGTGTAAATACGATAGGCCGGCCTCTCAATCGGCCATTCGTATTAAGTGACACCAGATAATCCTTTAGACACTATACAAACACTATACAGTTGTTGGGGAGGAAATATCCACTCGACTGCGCATGGATGATTCCGTGGCGACTGGTGACGAAACGTTCTCATGCAAATTGTCAAGCTCACCGATCAGGTCAGCAGCACACCGATTTAGGACCAGGAAGTTATCTGTGAGGTTCCCAACCTTTGCCTGACCACATCCACTAAATTCAACATGTGTCGTTATTTGTCAGGTTGTTTACTGTGCTTACCAGTTGTGTCGCAGGCGTTTCGCCACCGGTCATCACTGCGTAGTTGTGAAGCTGGGCGTTGGTGGTTATGCGCTGAGCTACCAACATTCCCTTCCCTGTCCATGTGGACTATTAAAAAAAGTGCACCAATGAGACCCCCACCCTCGAGATTTATCCAGGTGAGCTGAAACGATTTGATCTTCGCGACAGAAATTCAAAAAATAGACCGACTGTGTAGAGTTTAGCTCCGTCGTCGTCAGATGAGTGAGCGGCAGCGAACAAGTCGATTGTTTAGCATTTTATGCATCAAACCTGCCATGTAAGAAGGAAATGGTGGCAAATTGACGTTCTTTGACGCGCTCATAAGCAGACTGTTAAATGAAACACCATAAGACAATGTCTCGAAGAGAGCTACTCACAAGTATCAAATTCTGTACTTTCTTAATCCTCACCCAAGCTGGCTTAAACAGAGTTTCATCCGGACACTGTTAAAGCCGATTGAAACACAGTACCCTCACACGGAGGCCAAATTCAAAGACGGAAAACCCTCACACAGGTCATTTGTTTGGAAATCACTGAAATAAAAACGCCATTTTGCCAACTGAACGACTCAAAGAGAATGCAAAAGACATACGCTTTCACGCACCGAGAAAAATTCTTCAGTTACTGTAAGAATAGTTGTAGGTGCTTGTGGAACTGGTAGAATTTACGTTCACTTCACACTCGTTTAAACTTTCCGTCTCCTGCCCTGGTGAAATTATTCTAGTAAGTCCGCACCGAAGGGGGGAGCAGTAGACTGAAGTTTCGCTCTTATCGGAGCTCATCAGTGGTGCATACCCTTGGTCGTGCGGGGGTTTGACATCTGACATGTGAGGTGTGTGTTACCACTACTCCACCAGCACACCCTGGACGCACCAGGATTATTATCACATCTGAACAGGCAAATGTGTCTGCGCTACATGATGAGACTGGTTTTGCCCGACGCCTCGAACGACGACCCAGTAGCTGTTCCGGTTTTTTCAATCGACTGACCCGTCTGTCAGGACCGCACAGTCAGCTGGCGCCACGGACAGGTAGGGAGGGGACTGCCCAAACGACAGTGATGAAAAATCAAGTACTGTAGGAAATATTTTAGGATAGCATGCTAAAAAAAATTGTCCACAAACTTACACACTTCTCGAAAATGGTCTCAAAACCGAAAGCAAAATAATCCATGAAGAAGTTCACCGTCATACACGAAATTCAAGGTAAAAATAATAAATAAATATTATGTGGAGCGAATCGGTAGAAAGCTACATACCACAGTGAACGATCGCCCCCTCGCAGCCGAAAGGCTTGAGCAAGTCTCATTCGTCTCCGTAAATGGAAATCAGGAAGGAAGCAAATTCAGCTGGACTCGGGTCTACCCCAAGCAACAACAAAGAAGGTACTTGAGGCTTTGTATTCAACCAACATTGGGATTGCCCCAGTCTATCTCCTTGAATAAAGGAGCTCTGAGGCCATCAAGTCCAAAGCTGTACAAGAAACCGAGGAAGAGAACAACACAATGTTTAGGGGAAGGTAAAGCACAGCCGACAAAGTGGAGGCCACTAGAATGCAGCACCAAACAGTAAACGGACCACCGAAATAGAAGAACGGACGGAACAAAAGGACAGGAAAGTGACTCATGAACATGTCAGAATCCAGCAGTCAGACCATGATAAAATGGCAGCTGTGAGTTCAGCTAAATCAACTCAAATCACCAAGAATCGAAAGTACTCAGTGGACCAATCGAGTGGCAGGAAGACGGATCGAAAAGTAATGCACGGGACAATCACAATCATGGGGGACAACCACTGAAACGAAGGTATTCAACGAACCAATTAAAGGCGACAAAATCTGACCACAACATAGAATCAGTTCCACGGGGATCACTTGAGTTACGTGCAAGCGGATTCTCAAACTACCAGAGGTGATGAAAATTCTTCATTAACTATATAAACGCAGGCAGATTTTGAGGAAAATCCTACCCAACCCCTCACCGACGACAACCTCTCGGGAACGGTTGCGAAATGTTTGCAAGCCAGCCACCTCATTAACCAACCTGATCTGTCAATGCTTTGGTGCAGTGCCAGCTTCCTTTATGACAAATTCGTGGGTCATCCTGCGTAGCATCATCAGTCTGCAGTGTTGGTCAGTCATTTATAGAAAATCATCTTTTTGATGCACAGAAAGTAGTTAGCACTTTTGATAATCGAGTTGTAAAAGACTGGTTGACTGTATTGTTGTAACCGTAACTGTAACTGACTCCCGGTGTTTGACGCCTGGGCGACAAACTTTGGCATCGTCCAAGAATGGTGTTCATGTTTTGATGGGAGACCGGCAAGTCTCGATGAAGACCACTTGTGTTTGTTCATTTTGGTCAAAAAATTTGCATACTCCCATCTGTTTTTCGTCCGTTCGCTGAATACACTGAAATATAGACGTAATACACTACTCGTAAGGTTGCTGAAAATCCTTCGATAGCCCACGACCGGTTTCGCACTTCTTGGGGCTCATCAGGCGCAGTTCCCGAGTTTCCGCCAACCTTATGTTCTACTTGAACCCAAATCCCACGAACTTATAGAAATACACTCATTTGCATACCAGTTCGATTTCTACAGGAGACCTGCCCGGAACCCAGCTGGATCTCTCGTTTATGATATTTTTAAACTCGGGGACTGTTCATACCTGATGAGCTCCAAGAGGGGGTTCCATGTGAGTTTTTCGCAAAACCAAATTGGTTTGCAACTGAGTGTATTACGCTGAAATATAGTTCGCAACCGGTTTCTCGTTTTGAATAAACCATTCTCTCTCGAGCATGAAGCATTAATCACTTCCATCTCCTGCAAGTTTACGCATCGAACTGCTTTCAGAGTTCAATCCTGTGTGACCTCAGTAGATGCTTCTTATTTGATATTTCCTTTACGCTTCGGTGAGAATATCAACATTGTAACCAAGCTGAAACCTGAGAAATACTATTTGATGAAGTGACTTTAAATGTATGTTTAAATTCCCTAAGTGGAGTTTATGTCGGTGAAAAAGTTCAGTTTGCACATTGTCCCATTTTCCTCCCGAAAGGTCGTTTTTCAGCATGAAACTATTTTCAAACATGCCAATACCAAAAACTGTTTGTCTGTGGCAGCAGATGTTTCGCGTCGCATGGAATTTCAGATGAATTTTATGGGCCGATTTTTCTGAAAACCCGTTTATCGAGATTCCGCTTGCTTCGTTTGTTTTAACAGCTCAGAAACTAACAAGGATGCGATGCAGTGTTAGGACTAAACCTGTGTACCGATGTTGTTTCGGAACACAACAGTGCCAAGCAGGAATTTTGAAAAGATTTTTTTCCTGTGAAGTATTTCTCATATGGAGATTCGGGGCAAGTCAAAGCTGATCACAAACGAACGAGTTATCATTCAAACCTAGCACTTCGTGAGAATTATCCCACTTGGAATGTCAGCCGTAAGCTTCTAATCTTTGCCACTGCTCTGTTCAGATGCACACTTCTTAGTTTCTGGAAAATGCCTCAGCCAGCCGTAAGTCACCGTGAATTCCGCATACTTCTCCAACAGCGTATCATTAGTACAGCTGTTTTTAAGTGAGTAGGACATACTACTGACCGGGTTTGACAGACCACCAGTATACCTTTTCTTGCGTAGACTATCCCATTATGAACAGCTCTCGTTCATAATAGTATGAATAGTATGCTGCCACCGAAACTGGCGGATAAGAAATAGATCCCTAATTTCTCCCTACTGCACTCTCTTGCTTCAACATTTTGGATGGAGCAGAGTGCCATCAGAAGTTTTTCTCTTGCATCGAGTATGGGTCAAACAATCGACGCCAGAAGTGTTTCCATGCGCCTACCTGATGAGCCTCAAGAAGGGCGAAACCGGTCGTGGGCTGTCGAAGAGTTTTCAGCAACCTTGTGAGTAGTTTCCTTCATGAAAAAGACAACAACCTCTTTTATCTTGGTTGAATGGAACCTTACGCAGTCAGCGAAATACGCTTATTTGCAAACTCACTTGGTTTTAAAGGGGGATTCAACTATATCAGCTGGATTTCCCGTTTGTGATATTCCTCAGCTAAATGTGCAGCATAAAATATCTCACTAGGCACGACATTCAAGATATCGCGGTATATTTTGTTAGAGAAACATCACTCATAGGACAGCTCAGAACTGTTTGACAGTCCACGACCAGCTTGATCTTTCCTCAGGTTCATCCGGTATGTGCAGTCCTTGAGTTTCTATGCCCTTCGCGAATTACTGTCAAATAGAACCGGAGGCTTGTGCCTATCTGCTGTGCCTCAAGATGGTCGAAACAGGTCGTCGGTTCTCAAAGAGTATACAGCAAGCATATGAGTAGTACGTCCTGCGTATTTTGTTTAATTAAGTGAGAGGAATGGGGCCAACGTTACAGATGGAGCCGTCAAGCACATGCAATTTGGTTGTTTTGTATCTATCTGCCATTTAATAGCACATAGATTTTGGAGTGGAAGTTTTTCCATGGACCCTGCATGTTTCCAACTTGATTAATGGAGAGTTTGAATGAGGTGTCACTGTCATATTGAGAGTAAAGATAACAATGATAATGCATTCGTCTCCTCCTTCAAGCCGTTTTTTACTCGACAGTTATTTATGGTGGGGGGGGGAACGCCATGAAAGAACAGACACTACCAGACTTAGGTAACGGAGAATATAGAAAAAGTGGTTATCTCATTACTGCTTTCAGCCGTGTCTAAAATGTCTCTCTAAAAGTTTTCTACTTACGTTCTTTTCATCTGCAACAATAATTCGTTACTTTTCTGCGCCCGTGAGACATCATCAGCTGTCATTGCAGTGTGGTGAAAAACTGCCGATCATATAACAGAAAAAGCAGTCTATATTGTCGTATTATCTGTTCACTGTGTCATGTTCCTGTATCATCTGGAAATGGGAATCCCAAACGCACAAGGCATGGCAAACAAAACTCTCTCGGGGAATGCTCGCTTACCGGAAGGAGGGACCGAGGGACTAGGCCACATTTATCGACTAGAACTTCACACATGATTCGCCAAAAACCTGCCCGATGGATCAGTACTTAGTATTTTCCAATCCAAATGTTGAAACCCTGAAGTGAACTGAAAAGGACCAGCCGTTGATCCTGCCCAAATAACCAAAGGGTTTTGGTATTAATTGTTAGGATTTAGGTAGGAATTTGGTCGTTCTCCAAATAGGAATTCCAAGTACGCGAGTAGCACAACCGAAAGGACGGATGAGTTTGCTTGTCCTTCATCCGAATTCTAAATCATTAAAATGTTTTTCGTGTAATTTTCTCCAAAACTTGCGATTGATTGATATTCGGTATGTTTCATATGGTTAATCTTCCGCGAAAATCGTCACTTGCAAGTAATGCTAGGCATCGACACGGCACATATTCTCGACTTTCACTAGAAGCAGTCATGAAGACTTTGTTTCGCACACTGTGTGTTCTTGGAGCAAGAAATGTTTCATAACGAAACACCAAAACCTAGTGGGTTTTTCGCATTATTTGTTTTACATGTAAGTTGACGAAGTTCCTCGTTATAGCATCTGTATAAGTAAGATGTTCCAAAGACATTTCAGAAAGGATACCTGATTCGTAGTCACAGGACATTCACCGAATAGAGACAGTAGAGTTGCTTGGTGACATTTGGACTAACTTGCAATGACAGGACGGAGCTTCAAATTCTCCTGACCATTTTGCTGGGCGTCACAACTGTGATTCTCCTTCCATATCTGAAACAAGTGGCTTCAATACGTGCTGGAATGACGTCTAGGTTAGGGAAGCGAAAACGTGCCAGCAAAAGAAAAGGACCGAGAAAAGAAAGAATAAAGTCATCTGAGAAACCGGCTACCACCTAATCACATCGTGTGGTTGGCATCCAAGTGTAAGCCGAGTGTTAGGATGCCCAACTAATAACCTGAGTGCCCCCAATTTTAGCCTCGCTAGAGATCTTCCTGTTGAATGCTCTTGATGAAGCCCAACAATGATCGTATGGTGCTTCTCGGCTTTTCGATAAAGTTTGACTTCATTTGCGGGATGAAATCCAATCTGAAATGTGAGAACCTCCTCAACAGCTACGATCAACAAGCTAGAAGTCAAAAGGCTTAGTTTTTTCCAACATTTCATAGGTGTAAAATCTAGTTGGTTCTACTCCACTCTTAAACCCATTTGGGCACCAAACAATCGCAATAATCTATGAGTGGTATAATAATACAGTTTCCCCAACGACTACATCTTAAGTAATTGAAATAATTTATCACGCATATATCCAGCTTCATCTTTAAATAAATAAATTCGGGTGAAGGGACTTTTGTCGGTATCTCGTCACCGAAACTGTAGACATTGCATAAGTAAATTCAAGCCACTCCACGCCAAAAAGCTATAGATAATCGAAAGTAAAAATCTGAAGTTACTTTGCGTCACTTGTGATCAGATGTAGAGTGGATGGCTTTAAAATGAATCTGGACTCTAATCTCACTGGTTATGGTGCCCCGATGCTTCACGTGTATGTAATTAAAAGCCTACCTGGGTAAAGCGAAGGATTGCTAAACAAGTGCCAGCGCAGACAAATATCGCCGTCAATCAACTGGCTTCATACGGATCTAACACTGACCAAAATTCATCCAACCCTCCTCTCTAGTTGACGTTTGGTTTTGTTGAACCGAATTCGGCTAGATGCTCTAGTTCACATTCAAGGAGTTTCCAGTGAGTCTCCAACCATCCTTCGCAACGTAAACCTGCGTTAACGAGAGTTTCAACCTACCCGAATTAGATGTTCGCTTGTGGTGTAGATAGACATGGCCACTAGGAGCAGTGGAACTGAGATGCTCTCAGATCTCGTTCCCTTTGAACCACGGCTTGTGTAGGCTTATTTCAACCAGTCCGCAACGAGGTGCTTAGAGAACGCTTTTTCACTTTTGCAACAGGGCCTTAGATTTAAGCCTGTCCAAAACCAAGTGATGTGACCACATGACTACGAGTGGAATATTCCGACTCATCGTATACAGAAAAGAATGATGTTTTCTATGACCAATCCACAGTGACACAAATAGATGGGGCCAACCTATGGTCTGGCAGAAGATTATGATAGCAGTTGGGAAAAATCTGAGTACCATCGGTGTGACCGGTCGGCCATGCTGGGTCCGCATAACCCCCTCTGTGCTCCGTTACGGACGCTTCAAAATATAACTGCCAGCCGATGTCTGTGACGTTCTTGTTATAAATTTCTACCCCAAACATATGGAAGTGTGGATACTACGAAAAGTGTACTGGTAGGTTATTGATTTTTTACTCAGGATTTCAGATCAGTTGTGTCTGTACATCAGCGAAATATTGGCGTTGATCATCATCATCATCATCATCATCATCCTCATCATCATCGACAGCATGACATCAGTGTTCAACACCGATGCTTCACTGCGTTGATCGCTGATAGTGAGCTTCTGAAAAATGATGTTCGTATGAATTGCATGTGTATCCAGTGTTTAACCGATTTTGTGTCCGAATGAATAAGTTGAATGAGTAGGAACAAGTCAGTTCAAGGCCAACTACTACCGTTGGCACTGTAATTGACAAAAATAAACTGCAATAAACTGGTGTGTGTGTGTGTGTGTGTGAAGTATGCCACAACAGCACAAATGTTCTTGTGTGATTGGTCTGAAAACGTCTTTCAATTTGTTTACATGAATAACTCAAATCAATCGCACTCACCGTCTGTTATTTCAGCCACCCTTTGGGTCAATCGTCATTTTCACCTGTATTATTGATTCGTGAAAAAACACGAACGTTTAGTGGACAACGTGGCTGTGGCTTGTTTAGCAATCACTGATTTTAACAGAGCGATTTAAGAAGCGACACCAGACGCAACTGCGATCGACCACCAAGTATATTCTGGTGTTACTTTATGAGATGTTCCGTACAAAGTGACACTACGGATTTTCAAAAAGCCAGATTGACGTGTCAATTGATTACACACTACGGTACGAGCCTAAAGTAACCGGCAATAGCAGGTTGTGTGAAAATAGCATTGACTAAAGGTTTGATATGGTCGAACTATATATGTTTATATATATATGCATATATATACCAGGTTTTTCTGACCGGATTCTCAAGGTGATGCTGTTTTCTAAAATAAATGGCTAACTGGAGGAATGCTGGCAAAGAACAAGGACTGAGACACATGGGAAAAATGGTGGAAAGTGAGCCACGAAGTTGACCAACAAGATGAACTAACAATGTCTCGTCGACGGGTTCATGCTGCGGGTTGCTCAGATCATTCACTAGTTGTCCGACTGAGCGAGCATACACACAGGCAGGTAAAATTTGATGGAGCTAGCGGTCACATTCTTTTTATGAAGGAGAGAATCCAAAGGCGGGATTGGCTTTTTTTCGTTCATGCTCCATCGGCTCACACATACTTTTCGGGGTCCCTTCCAGCCATGTTGATGGTATGCTGATCACTTTTACCTACTTGGCTGGCTTTAAATTCAAACCCTGATGAAAAATGAACTCAGGTTGTTTTTATCTTTTGGTCTGGATTAGGCCGCGGGATTGAGTAAGCGAAAGTGTAATGAGTAGGCATTTTTCAGCCAGTGAAATACTGGATTCAGTTCACTATTACACTTGTGAGGTCTATGTACACTAGTCTCACACACAACGACCTCCTCACCCAGCAGAACGGCTTGCCAGAGGGGAACGGCTTTATCACTCAACTTATGCACAAACCAACCTTTATAAAAACGGCATCGTTCTCGTATCCACTTAGAGTCAACCCTTCGCGTGTACACCCCAAGTATGACCACCGAATCGGTGAAGGCCGTATGTAAGTGTGCGGTGAGTGATAGTGAAACCGCCATTTCGCACTTCTGTTATGTCTATGCACTTAAGATCCCATTAATTGCTTTATCTTTCCAACCCAATCACTACTACACAATGTTCAAAGTTAGGTAACCAGAGGTCGGTAGTTTGCTACGGTCACTCAGGACCTTATGAGTTCTCTCCTTCATGGTGATCTTAATAGAATCATACCAGGATAAACAGAAACATCATCAGCATCAGCTCCATTTAAAACTCCAACGCACAAGAAACAAGGAAGTTCACTGGGCTACCTGGTCCTCTTTCGGTGAATTTGGAGTTTTTAGAGGCTCTCGGTTACACAAAGCCGGATATCCCTCATCATTTTCGCCCGACAGTGACGTGAGTTGAAAATGCTCAACAGAAATGTAGGGTTTCCTACAGGGCTAAATTCAGACGATAGATTCGCTCTGAAAGAGTTTGGCAGTTTTATCCTTTTATTTTTCGAATGTACTTCTTGGTTAACCTCAATTTATGCAGCAGATTTATTGAAGCGAAAAACACTGTCAACCTTCACCGCTATTTTTAGATACATCAGGATTTGTGAGTTCAAAGCTCCGTGCCTTCTATTACAGAGCATTTCAACGAACAGACGGTTTTTGCTCCCCCCCCCTATTTCTGGTACCACCGTGTATAATGTCTCCAATGTTAACCGAAGACTTGGTGTAGTGGATGCTTTAAGCGCCACCATACACACTGAACTGAATACAAGTCATTTGGTGGCACGAAGCAAAAAAATTTCGTTGAACTGGGAAAAATGATATTGTAAGCCAATAAAAATCCTGTCATGAGACGGCATGGGAAGGTAAATACATAATGCATAATAATAATAATAGTAATAATACTGTGGCGTGGGGCTTCCACCAGTGTTCCAAGCAAAGTTGCCTTTCTCTTCACTAGGGTATACTAACAGATGTTGGTCCTGAACCCAAATATTCAGCGGTTAACCATGATATCAGCTGGCTACTCGTTGTGGTAAAAGCGTAGTGTTTCCACTAAACAACAGCCGCTAACAGAGAACTGCAAAGGTGGTCCTAGTTAGCTAATTAGGGAGTTCAGTTTTAAAGGCAAATGCACTGCTAGCAACACAATGAAAAACTAAGGCTATTGAACTGACCCTCTTATCTGCAGACCATCTTTGTGCAAAAAATACCACAAAACTTTGTGCCACAGAAAAAACCGGGTTACTCTCATATAAACACCGCCGCCCTACAAACAATATCCAGGAGGGTAACAATTAAGTGAAAACCAGAAGACGATCCAGCTGTGATCTTTACATTCGTCACGGAGCTCATCAAAAGCCTGGATGGTTAGCTTTACCGGAAAAATTGCACGAGAGCCCTTTATGCCCAAAGACGTGGAGCCACGCGCGTTCTTATGCCGGTAGAGCCACATGTCACGCGCATATACATATAAGTTAGCTTCAAAGCTATCAACTAACGGTCGGAATCGACCGCTGAACGAAACAATGGTATTCATCCAAGGGAATCTTCATGTCTTGTCTTGAAACTGCTAACACCGCTTAGCCTTGAAACTGATCTTCAAAAAATACGCCGCATCAGTTGGTAAATGAATGTAGCTTGGTATGAAAACCGATGGTTCAAGAACAGTTCTTAAAAACCGCTAAGCTTAATGGATTGATAACACAGTGCACTGACTCTCCCACTATATCGCGGTTTCTATTCCGCGTCCACGGATATCCGCCGATTCTAACTGGCGGCTAATCGTCCTTTTCCGGACATTCTCGAAGCACCTATGGTGAACTGTTTTTAGGACTATCGCGTTGAAGTGAGTAGAGTTTGTTGGTAAACAGATGTGAGTAACGATAACCTACGAATATCAATTTAAAAGGATTGAAAATAATAATAATAACAATAATATACTATATACCATATCTATATAAGAGAAAGGACAAACTGCTCTCCTTCATGTGACATCTGTGACAAGAGTGATAAAAGCTCGGCAGCCCACCACCGACTTCATCCATTTTGAAGCTCATCACAAAGGCCTAGTTGCCGAAATTCCATCAATCCCATTTCCTAATCGGACGTGAGTGAAATTACTCACTAATTTTCAAACTGCTGGCAGTGTCACCTTAAGAACAAATACTTCGATCTCATGAATATCATCCCAACCGAATCGCGAGGTGGTCTTTGTCCAGCGCTTTCAGTTGAATAATACTATAGACGAGAGATTCAGCTGAACCTCTTGTGAGCCTCTTGCGACTGATTGTTTATCGTCAAAAACAGCCTTGTTTAAGAAAATACATCGCGGGAATGCCGAAATGCTTCATGAACCGGTGCTTTCCAGATGGCCTTAAGTGCACCGTTTTGGTGTGCATTTCGAAGCAAGGTAATCGGTTTCATCGTACACTACCACAGACGTGATTACGATCGTTGCCTCAACACTCATCTCATTGGTGAGTAATGACATGTATGTTACAGAAGAGCAGGAGGACATTATTTTGCGGGCGCCCGTCGTCCTTTTTAAAAGGATTAGAACGTGACACCAAGGAAAATGAAGGGCTAGTGTATAGGTAAGCTCTTGGCTGCCCCACAACGCACTCACGCTGAGTAAATTCAAAAGTTTGGAAAAAAACATCCGTCGGTGACGAGAGATCGTCAACTTTTTCGAATGTCTAGACAAGCGGTAAATTTGCTTTGAATCCGGTTTTTTGGGGGTGATAGCATCATCTTGACACTGCTGCCCAACACAGCATAATCTGATAACATCTAATCCCTATGAAATGCATTATTGCATCATCTGTAGCTGCATGACACAAGCTTACATCGGACTGAAAAAAAATTGACAGTTACGCAGATTGTCTATCGACATACGTCACAGCTGCCACTCATAAGTCTCAGTAAAAACGAACCCGACTATCGGTCGGTCCAATAAAGATCACGTGCAGAGGAAAGGCAAACGCTACCATGACGTAAGACCTGTCTGGTGTGGTTGATTTACACTGGAATAAGTGTCTGAATATGTTTTTGTGAAGAGTTTTTAGGAATCGCTGTCGTTCGTAGGGAATTTCTGATGAGAACAGGGTTCTGCTGCTGTATTCGGTTTCCACAACAGAAAGTCATCAAGTTGGAAACTCCACCAGCCGAGGACAACGCAAACACTCATTTCATGGATCCTGTTTAATCAGGATTTGTCGAAAATATGGCGTCTTTTGATAACGTCAACATTCTCCCTCAATACTATTCATAAGGCCGATGAAAACTTTGGGCAACTCACTACCGGTTTGGACCGCCTGAGTGGGTCTATCTGATGCGCCGCAAGAAGGACAGAACCAGCAATGGGCTGTCGCGGTGATTTCCGCAACCTTATATGTGTGGCGCGTTTTGTCAAGAAAGTATACCGCGACATCTCGAATATCGTGCCAACTGAAACATGAGATGACGCCCGTGCAGCACATAATTGAAGAATTTTACAAACGAAAGGTTCGGGTGAATTTTAGCTGTATCTCCTGTCAACGCTAAGTTGAATCATAACCGGGTTTTGCCACAACATAGATCTAGCGTTTTTGGTCACAGAGTGTTGCCTACGAGTGATCTGATTAGGCAGAAAAATCTGTACGAATAAACCAGACTAAGGAATTTGTGGAATTTTTGTGCTCTCATAAGTGCCTGTCTGTACCACTGTTGACTCTTCATGAATGAACGCGGGAAAATGTCCAACTTACGATTTGTTTATGTCAACAGAATCCAGCCGACCCCATTTCATTCTACTTGTAGACAGATTCACTTCCTGGCTCGAATAAAAAAACAACTGATATTTTTACTATCGGGAGTTTCTGTTCAAATATGCGGACCGACTTTTTTCAGGCCGAAATAATGTTAGATGTTCCCCGGATTTTGTCCTGCAGACATCCTACCTAGTTTGCACAGTACAGAATCCTCTATAAGATGAGGTGTTCAGAGACAGACATCAGGGAAGTTTGTACCTTCGGTTACGAAGATTCAATGGTGCGTTCAGTTTTTCTCATTTAGATCACGTGACCAACTTTTTCAAGGATGGCTTCACAGATACGCATGCAACAACCAGGTCTGTTATGTCTGGCTAGAGGATGGATTCCAGACTGAAAAGTCATTTTCATTTATACAACCGATTGAAGACGTTCAGGAGATGGTCGAATGGGGTTTTCTGCTTGACTAAGCGCCTGTTCATCACGGCAGTGACTATCCAAATAGCGGGTTCATCAAGAATGCGTCTAGAATCGCCGTTGTCATCGCCTCATCCGCTTGACTGTATCCACGAACAGTTCTGGAGACGAAGTGCTGGAGACGTGGAGCACCTCACATCAAACGACGGTGAAGTGTGAACTGGCTGCCGTTTTCCGGCATCACCACCTCCATCATGTTTAGAGAGAGTAGCATCAGTGTTAACACTGTCGCTTCAACACCGTGAAACCACAAAGTTTATTTGACCATATTGAAAGCCCTAAAGTGAAAAGAAGAAAAGAGAATGGATGAAACAAGGACCAGGTGCTCGCCTATCGCGAGCATTCCGAGATATCTAGACTACCAAGCGGTCGATCGGACAGTCTGGAGAAAACTGATAGTACGAACGCCACTGATATCGATTAACTGCCAATTTCAGCCAAGCGCAGGTGACCCCATCCAGGAATGCGGAAAGCACCAGCAACGCCTAAACTCTTTTTGATATCTTTCCCGCCCTTTTATCAAGTCCTACACTGTCCACCTCGCAGTTCGCGCCATTCCGAATGCGGCACGGAGTACAACAATGGTGTCGGTAGACGATGTTTCGGCATGTGTAGCACATGGTCGAACCACCGCATTTGTTGGTGCTGGATGTATTCCACAACCGAAATACCTGCTGCACAACCAAATATCCGTTTTCTACTTTTATTCACAAAACCGTTGATGACATACAAAACTAGCAACACTTCTGAGACATCCGTAGGCAAAAGGCCCGAAGATGCCTCACATCCTCCATTAGCAGAGATCATGTCTCGTAACCATACAACAATACATCTCATACTATAACCCGGTAAATGTGGCCCTTGAGGCCTAGTGATATAACGTTTTTACGCTACAAGTAACGACGATCGAAAAATGTGATTCGAACTTTTGAGAGCCCTACAATGAATTCATCAGACACAAATCCATCAGCGCTAACACAACCACCGAGATACGTAATATTTTCCACAAACTTCAATGTTTCCGCTTGAATTACAAGGGACATGCTCAGAGAGTTCTGAAGCATGACTTTGCGCTTTGAAGGTGCAAGGTGGATGCCGAATTATTGTATAACGGTAAGAGCAGTAGCATGCTTTAGCTTACGCGCGCTGCTGCATACAGCGAGTAAGCTGACTCAGCTGATGACATTATGCGACGACCGGTGTGGCATGACAATATATTTAGTTGTAACGTTCATGGTTGTACGTGGGCTGGGATAATGTCAGGGTGCCCATACCGAGAAAGGAGGACATTTAGGGACCTCAGCCAAATCCTTTGGATCAAAAGCTTGGCTGGCACACTACTACTACATTAGGGCACAAGTCAGCCACCTTTTCCAACCCACAACCTGGAACATCAGGAGACCGTGTTCGTCAGACCTCTATCCACTGACCAACCTGGTATGAGAAACTCTGCGGATGTCGAAGTGAAACCCCTCAGTATAGCTCGGTAGGTCACAAGGGTACAAAGAACCGCCTCACTGCGATAAATCTCCGTCTGTTTGTAGCGGGTAGGTCCTAATACCGCACATTCAACCAGCTAATTACTCACTCTAGTGAAAACCTAATGCTTTCGCCGAACAACGACCGCTAACAGAGAACTGGGAAGGTGATCCTAGTTAGCTTTGTGGGGGTTTAGCTTTAAAGGCAAATGCACTGCTAGCGGCATAGTGAAAAACTAAGGCTATTGAAGTGACCCTCTCACCTACAGACACAAACCTACCTATCACAAAACTATCTACTACAGCAAAAATCCGGCTACACCCACATAAACACAGCCGCTCTACAAACACTATCCGGGAGGGTGACAGTTGAGTGATAGCCAGAAGACGATCCAGCTGTGATCTTCACATTCACCACCGAGCTGATTAGAACGTTTGTGCGACACAATTGTTTTGGTATGTCATAAGCTGCGGGCAACTGCAGTAGCAGCCCGATTGTTACCATTTGCCATGATGAAGGTTTCTGGTCCCTTGCTCAGATGAGCTGTGCTGCCGACAAAACTTCCCCATTCTCAAGAGCAGATGGTACCACAAGAACAAGCGCAACGCCAATTTCGGTCGGCTCTGGTGAGCTCTCTGATAATGAGCATTAACGGCTATTTAGTCCGCGGTGCGCAGTGTGAGGGTACGTTTGGAGTACGTACATCTCGAGTACATTGCGGACTCGTACAACTCCAGTAGCAACCTACAAAGGATGTTCACTAACCCGAAAACAATATCACGCGGTCGATTTAGGGCGTCACCAACAATCAACACCAACTATCATGCTCGAATGTTCTCACCTCGTCTTGGAGTGTTTATTCAGTTTGAAACGATCAAAACCAAATCAGCAGCGTTCACAAACAGTCGGATAATGAAGTAGCCAGTGCTGTACACATTGGTGTTTTCAGCTGCTTCATGGCCAACAAGACCAAATCACCTCTGGAGAAAGAAATCCCCGCAGAGGAAAGTGATGTCATTCGGTCCCGCGGGTAAGCTCAACCACCAAGCCACCTTTGGTCCCAAGATTAGGAAAGATCCATTAGACTTGTAGTGAGTAGCCTAAGCATGCGTTGACTTCACACGAGGTCCACTGCCGACAGGAAAAAGGAGAGTATGTTCAAAACCAAATGTGTTCTAGAATACCTCACGGCAAAACAAACCGAAAGTTTTCCCTTCCAACACTGAAAACTGCTTCCCAAAATTTCCTCCACCGAGCTATCCAGAAGAGCGAAATGTAGCTGAATAAACTGCCCGTGAACTATATGGAGCCAGATTCGGATACCAGTAAACTCACACTAGAAGTGCAGTAATTCTTCGATCTTACCTACCAGACTGATCTACAAACCCATTCGCCAATGCAAACTGTAAGACATAACAAGAATACCTTGGTAGCATGCGCCGCTTTCAAGGCCCAGTGGCCGGATTCTGAAAGTGATCATCTAAGTGTACCGGGAAGGAACACAAAGCCACAATCCTTGTTAGTTTACCAGGTTTGATGGGATAAGTACCGATTTTCTACCATGCTTGAGTCGACCGAATTATGGTCGAAACGTGTGCGTTGACCTTGGCCACTCCCTAGGTACGCACTGGCGGTGATAGTGCTGCACCTGTTAGTCAATTTTTAGTATTTGACCGACACCCATGTGTCACCGGATTCTCGACGACTTGAGAAAAACCCAGCGATTGTACAAAAAGTCACAGTTATTGTTATACAATTAATAAAATGACACTGATTGTGTCTATGTGTACGTCTTTTCGTCTGATGACGCAAGACAGCGTGTTGGAAAATTGTACGTAATCTGAGGCTGAAACTAAGTAAATCCTGGTTGGCGGTTTAGTCTCGAACGGCCACTGTTTTTAGCATAGCCAAATGACCACGAGTTCCTGTCAGTACCAATCTGAACTGACATCATTTATACTTGGATTAAGTTGGATATGTATGAAACCCAAGTAAACCGCTCAAAACCGATGAAACCGCGCAAACACATGTCACTCAGCTTACAGAGTAGCTCACACTATGGGTTTGAGACGATGGATGATTGGGACATGCATCGAATGAGGAACGAATAAATTGCACTACATCATGTGAAGACTACTAGACATTTTGCTTGAAGTCATTTCCGTAACCTCTTGCAATTTATCTACGATCTGCATTACCGACACTGGACCCTAGCCTCAAAGGGTTCGCTTCCAATCGGATGAAAAAGCCCTTTTCAGGCATGGTGGGTTCCGTTAAGGAAGATTAGTTCAATTTGACCGGCCGATCAGTAAAACAACATGATTCCTTGTGAAAAACACCAAGCATCAGTCTGTTAGCAGCCATCCGGTTCCGTTTGCATCACCCTGAACGGATTCTTCAATAATCTGGAGGAGTGAGGTGAGATTCGCCTTTTGTGACACCTTCACTATCGACCATCAGTTATACGGTAGTCCGCTGATCAAGTGTCGTGCCCTCTGAGAGCGCCATTAGCCAAAAACTATGCATACTCCGGCAACTTCACCACATCCAGGAGCGTCAGGCAAGGCTGTTCGCTATCGTTCGTCTTCAAATTCACGTCCCTTTGCCTGCCTCTAACGCTTCGAAATTCGAAAAGTTCCAGGGGCATTTACCAAAATACTAAATAAGCCAACAATGTTTATCTTCTTAGATCAAATTCGTTTATACGCGAATCATTTTGGAAATTCGGTGCGGACGCATACCTGCTGGACCAGGTGGCAGCAGATCCTAACCTCATGCTTACACATGGGCCGACCGAGTTACTGGATTACTTCACATACCTGGAGAGCTGCATAAGACCCAATGGTTCGATGAAAGACGGAATCAATCCCTTAATCACAAGAAACATGGTAGTGTTTGTCGTCCAGCAGGAAACGTATTTTAGCGAACCTGTCTTTAACGGCCTTTGGACGGGTTGGCGGTTGTAGAGCGACAGAAAAGATAAGCAGCAAAAACAACGCCTGTGTAGCAGAGAGCGGTGAGTGATTCCGGAGACAGTCAACGGCACCACAAGGCATGAACGGCCGTCATGCCACTGTGGTCGATCGATGGCTGCCGCAGCCTGACTGACAAAGCCCAAGGAGAGATAGTAGACTGTGAACGACAGAGTCAAACCTAGGCTTTTTCGGTCAGCCTTGTGGCGCGTGGTCCGTCCCTAGAGATTCCTGGCCAATAAACTCAATCCCGGCGGCAACTACCATTTCCTCGGTTGGTGGATCCAGGACGAGACACGTTAACAATTAGTAAAACAGAAAGACATCATCCATTCACACAGTATATGGCGCCTCCAGTAAGCCTACCGTTTTACTCGTGAATGAACTAGGACGTTTCGATGTGAATTGACTGAATAGGCCATCGCCTCCGGTGCATATCTACTCTGTCGTCCAACGACCCCAAACCCATTATCTGTTTGTTATCTTTGCATGCTTCGTCAAGAAACTACAGCGATGATACTGTCAGACATCTCATATGAAGAACTTTCGAGACTCATATGAACGGCACGGATATCACTATCCTGGCTGGCTGCTTCAATGCCCGGTTGGGAATAACAGACACGCAAGAGTGAACGTTCGCTATGGCTCTGGCATGTGGCTGTCTCCCGAGTAGGACCTTAAGCACATGCAGCAAGTGGACGACTGCGCTACTTGGTTCAGATTCCGTCCGAATAAAAAATACACGAAATAATCTAAATAATGCTGTCATGCGATTTGGTATGCGCTTTGCACCTTCATACTGCAGTGCTATTGGAAGAATGGGCCAGTGAACCACCAGAGCAGGTAACGGCATCAGAACCATTAGAGATACCGTTCAGCTGTGACACCCATTCGATGCCTAGCTGCCATGTCACCAGGAAGCACGAGGGCTGGGATACTGCCAGGTGACGCAAGCCTCAACAGGGGAAGCAGAGAGGCAGAGGTCGGGTTCGAACCAAGGACCTTCCGGTCATTAAATTCACGCTCTAACCACTGAGCCATCTCGCCCCCTCCCCCATTAGAGATAGTGGACAGACCTATCCGTCTGGTTAGTTGTATCACATCGGACGTCAAGACTGTCAACACGTGAATCCTAGAGATGTTAAAGCTTGTTCCGCTTTCCTCCAACATAGGCGCCCCTGAAGTCGATATGACATAAGCCTATCGGTGAAAGACAGGGTCCACAACGCAGCAATACATCCAGTGTTTCCCTACGGTTGTGGAGCCTGGTCGGTATGCTTTAAGATAAGAGAAGATTGCCTTCAAAACATATCACATGTATCATGGGAACATCGAAATATTAATGCTGAACTGCGACGATTGGTTTTGGAAACAAATCAGCTGCTTACCAAGTTGACGAGTTGATTAGGCTGACACCAGATGAAACTAGAGGAAATACGAGCGTCTACAGTAAGAGGAAAACAACCGTAAAAATCAAGTCACCCGAAATAACCCTGCTACCCAAGATATCCAGAGGTACGAAAAGAACAACCATCAAACGTCCCATTCTCTATTTATATGGTAGCAAAATGTCCGTGTTTGAACTAGCGAAAATGGGGAGAAACTACCGTGTGAGATAAAAAATAGACAGCTCCGTAAAATGGCAAACAGTGATCGAAATAACAACAAACAAAACGGATACAATGACAAGTGACGCCACGGAACCATGATTGTTTCGGCGGCTGTTCGATCACTTAATTCACCGGGATATCTTGAATAATCTCAACCGGGATCTGATGAGGAAGAGAATTGGGATTCGAAAAAAAAGCACAAGTGTAGCCGTTTCTCAATAACCTGAATTATGGAGGAAGTGAGTGACCAAAAGTCACGTGTGGTTACATGTAGGGGGGGGTCAATGAGGATATGTACAAAATAGTCCCAGGTACCACAAAATATGACACACGAAATGATAGAATGAGGTCGATCTTTGAATACCAATCTGAAGACAACAAGGCCATTCAGGTGCAAGGAAACGAAAAGAAATCGTTGCGGATAGTAATGGAGGCGAGGAATGTGTACGAATTTATATGAGGAATTACATCCGGAAAGGTTACATAGCTCAGTTAAGGCAAAAAAACAATGAAAACGAAGATGTATCCTCGCCTGCGCACATACATACACACACACACACACACACGCAACAAAATACACTATCCAGTAAACAAAGATGTTCCGAAAACATAGTGTGTGATTACATGGCGGGGTAGAGGAACAAACTATAAACAAAGAGTACAAAAGTTCAGGACAAACGCTATTTTGGATATTATGATTACACACCAGGGAATTGGGAATAAACCGTTCAAAACACTATGTGCAACAAGGTATGAAAATAAGTTGAGAAGAGGAAACGCGTGGGGATCGATATCAGCGACGGACCAGTTCAAACTTCATACAGTGAGGACAATCCCGTACGCCGAAGACAAACCTGACTTTGAGCTGTCAAGGCAAGTTTGATTGCAGATGAATTCAAACGCTGGGCGCGTAAGAGCTCCACAATGGATATCATTTTCGTCGAGTGGAGTGTCAAATGGACAAGTAGTTCGTCCATGGTCTTTGCAACCGAACGGGAGGTCTTCGACGAGTGGCGGGGCGACGATTCTGAGTCTGTCTCTGATTTCATAATGGAACTGAGTAGCAGTTCATCCGAACCCGTGGTCGATTCTTGGAGCAGCGGGTCCAGTTTGAATTCACGCTCAAATCCTGTCATTGTATCCAGTAGATTAGAAGGGACTTCGTGCACCAAAAGGTCGGGATCATCAAGATCTTCAAAGTCGTTCAGTAACCGCATATCGTCTGAAGCCTTTTCCGAATGCGACGGGGAATTGTCGAGTTTATCCCGTTGGGCCTTGGTTTCCGTGGCGCTGATAGCTGGTAACGGATCCTTCTCCGTTGGTTTCTGGTCGCTCCCGATGGAAACGGGGCCTTGGATTGTTGAATCACAAACACTTCCCGAATTTGGGGGAGTTGGAAACAAACTGACGCTTGTTTGCAAAGACGGCTTCGATTCCAGTGAAGCTAGCAGCCGCGTGAAAGCCTCCTCTGGGGCCACGTCAGCTGGGAGGAATGGTAAGTGTGGCTCCACTCCCCACAGAAAAGCCGGATTTAATAGGCGCTGGTCGCAGACTTCAACCAAACTGGTCAAAAAGTCATCGTGATTTGGAAAGTCAATAAGTGGCGGAGGGGAAGGTGAACCATCCTGTTCCTCAATATCTGTAGCAAGGTCTGCTTTGTGTTGATCGGGTTCTTGATAGATGCGAGCAAGGACTTCGGCAACCTCGGCACTGGGTAAATGCTTCATGTCTGTGATTCCAGTTGGGACAATATCACTGGATTCAGTCACTTCTGCCGATGGTGCTGAGCTGCTGTTAACAGTCACAAGTTGTGAGCTGACGGAAGGCGCCACTTTTGACTTTTGTCGTCCTAGATAAGAGAAATGCATAAAAAATAAAAATGGAAAGTTACAAAAGACGAGATGAACTATTATCAAGACCTGATCGACCAAGTGATCACAGCAAAGTGTCGTTTGAATTGTGTACCTAAAAACACTGGGTGACTCTTGCGGTGAGTCGTATAGATCTAGAAGCTACACTGTGGAGCGATAAGTTAATTGCATAGAACAAGGCAAAAAAACACTAGCTTAAACGTGTTTCCCTTGAAGGCAACCTGGCCAAACAATAAAGGAACATTGGCAATCTAAACCGGTGGGCAGTAACCTGAAAACCATAATCAGGGCGACCAATCGGTGCTTGGTTAAAGCACATCCGGTGAAGCATTCTGGCTGGTTTGTAGATCGCAACCAAATTTACCCAGATCGATATGTTTGGAACATTGCACCCCCCTTATCCGCCGCACCAGAGTTGACAGAAGATATATGCTGCAATCCATAAACATTTCTATTAATCTTTTTCACTCACAGACGTAAAACATGCGAGTTATTTAAATAAAAAGTGTAAACAATGTTGAACAGACAATGGCTGGTTGATTTCTGCAGGTCGCCTGATCAATGCCTGAGTAATCGAACCGTTGGTTACAACTGTTTTTGTGTACAATATTAGTTCACACCTGTGGCAGAAGCGGTCGCTATCAAACTGTCTAATCCGAACCTCTGTCAGCAAAAGTTCATTGTTTGCACACTTGGGCTCAAGTTATCCTCAACCTTTGCACATCTACACATCCCCATGGCTACCGACGATTCCTCCTGTGTCGTTCACACCCGAAGGTCATCATCTAGTTGGTGACCTTAATCCAGCTGTTTAGTTTTGTCAGCTGATAGCGTTCGTCCAGAGCTGATCTACTGCCAATTTATTCGCATGTTTAAACTCCCGTAATTGTGTGGCAGAGCGAAGTTCCATGCTCAAACAGTTAATGTTTCCATGCCTTCGCCAAAGCAATCCTTGTTAGACGAACACTGCAGTGCATAACGAGCTTCACCTCCAACAAGCAGCGTACACATTTGGAAGGTTGTCACAAAGTGGCATGGAACAAAGGGTTGGTGGTTGTTTCAACCAGATGGGTTTCAGTGATCCACCGGATACTGATATGCAGTCCATCGTTTGATGGCTTTTCCCATGTGAGCCAGAATAGGAAACGGAGAGTACTTGCTACAAGCACGCAACTAGTGATGTCAAAATTTCTCAAACGAGCTATGTGGTGCGTTGTGAACCGTTCCGAAGGCTCAAATAAATAGGTGTTCCGCAATCTAAGCTGTTTTTTGTGGAGCACCTGTTGAATTGACTCATTCTATACACTGTTGTGGTGCTCACCAGCGTATTGTTTAGTTGAATGAACCATGAGTACGCATTTTTCAAGCACGGAATACGGTACACTGACAACGAGAACGTGATGAGTCTCTGGCTTGAATAGTAAAATTAACAAGCTATTGTACTGCGTGCAGCAACCGTGCAACCGGTTGGACGTACACTGTAACCGCAATGGAGACGAAAACAGGACCACAGACGTGAGTTGTACTGAATTTATGCAAAATGGAGGAGAACATCCCGCAGTCTACTTACTCCAAAACAGTGGAAGGATCAACAGTCTATTCTCTTTTGACTACCTACGGAGAGAATTCGGAAGAATGTGTTTTCTGGGAGAGGAGCCTGTGATTTTCAGATATGCTAGCGGGTCAACAAGTAAACAAAATGATCAAGCCATTGTGTTAAAAATACAATAGCAGCTAATGTTCACAATACCAGCGAAACAGTCATCAATATACACCTAACAGAGGGAGAAGAGTGATCATTGATACGTGGGTGAACATAACAATTTCTAATGACTTTACTCACGCAAAGTATTGGGAATCCGGGTAAGCAACGGGACCCTGTCGATTTTATCATGCAGTAGCGAAGAGTGTAACGGGGACATGCTGTTGGTAGGACGGTCCACTGGGGGTGAGGGAGTCAGAACTGTCAACGCTTGGCTGGTGACGGAGAAGCTCGGTGATGGAACCGAAACGACAGCTGAGGAGATGGGATTGTTGGCACCTTCACCCGGATATGTGTTACGTGTTCGACGACTTGACCGTTTGCTGGTTAACGAAGGGCTACATACCGATGTATCATCAGACCTTTTCGACATAGGAGAGTGTGGCAGATCCTCATTCTTTGCCTGTCTGCTATCTTCGACTGACAGCACCAGCAGCCGTCGTGCACGCCTGGAAAATCGTGCCAAATTGACCATCAGCTTGTCCACCCAACCGACATGTAACACGGGAACAGGAGATCCCTCTTCCCAAAGGCATAAGTGATCGTAGAATGCCAGCAAGTAAGCCAGACATTGTGGATCATCTGTGGGCAGAAAGAGGAAATATCACTTGTAAAACCCTGCATTTTCCACGAATCTACGCAATCGCGGAATTCACTGTTTTCGTACAAAGACAAAATCACAAAAAATGATTCACACCAGTGCATACATATTAATGGCTTTCAGTGGCACCGACAGCAGAGCACCAGTCGGTTAAGCTAGATGACAGTACTTAGAGTTCATCCCTGGGTTTCTTTCGCTCATCCAACGTTTCCTTGGACATTTTCAAAACATGACGAACAACACACTGGTCGAAAGTGAGTTAGTTGTGCCCAATAGGGTAATGGCTGTTCACATCATATGAACTGGCGTTGGCTGGCCTTCCGATTGACTGCTTCGCAGACGAACGCCCAAGTGATATGTGAGATATCAGTCAACCCCGGCTTATGTGAATCGAATCTGAGCGTTCGAAGAGCCCCATTTCAATCAGCTGCTCACCGGCAGCCCGTAACCGAATGGCAGTGTTCCAAAGTTCCGGATTCAAATCGCCCTGGATATTTGTGAACTGTGAACTGTACCGAGCTCGTGGGCCTTTCAGCGAAAGTGAGTAGGATGAAATAGCGGACTGGCAAAGGGTGAATTTGACTAAGTCTATATTAGCCAACGTGATACATTTCTCGATTCGCTGATTTACTGGAACCCAGTACTACGGAGGTAACGGGTAAACTGAGTCGTTCCTTTAGCTATAATCTGAAAATACTCAGCTTGAAGTCGACAGAGGTTCTTTATCATGGGACTGGCCAATTGGACTGTCAAATTCCCATCCTGAACACTATTCCGATGGCAGCTTTGTAGGATAACCGGATCTAACAGCCACATTCATAAAGCTTTAACAACGATTTCATCAGGTGACGTCTTATGATGGTGAGTGGTTTTCTCACTGAAATTCTTGACCAGAAAATGTAGGCAACCATCCATGAGCTACACAGTCCTTAGTGAAGGGGCTTACACAACGCATAGTTACCGAGAAAACTGTGACAACTGCAACAACTTACAAGCAAGGATAACTCCCGTTAACACCACTCTGATAATAAGTCAGTTTTACAGAGCATATGAGAGCGTCGTGGTCTAACTTGGAACGGCATTCACTTCGCTCTATCAGGTTGCACAGGCTATTCCTGACAGCACAGTCGGGTCCTTACCAGGTAGATAACTTGGTTCCGAGTGCAACTCACAGAAGTCATACGACCGAATGAATCCGGCTATCGGTGTCCTATTCAATGAGCGGTCGTTGCCAAACGAAGACTATGGCTTGTCGAGGTTGTTAACTATGAGCACCATGGTTGTTTTGATGTTTCTAATCTGATCACAATGGTTACGGCTGGATGAAGAGGATTCATACATAATTGCATATCACCAGTTCAGTATTCGGTCGCGCGAATTTTTAGGTTGACGGGTAAACCGATGGCGAATAATCAGGACCGGGGATGATCGTTCTCTCCCGTAAAAGTAGCTCACGCCATGTTGAAGAAATGTGAGAAGTTAGGTGATAGGGTCACCGCAAAAAATGGTGCTCTCAGCATTTATCAATGAAGTTAAAGAAGACAGGAACAACGAGTGAACAACACTCACCCAAAATATTTGCTGGTTGATATAGACACCCATCTGGGTCAGCCTCAACCAGACCTTCAGAACAGGATCGTGAGGCTTCCGCAGCACTTCGAAACATGTGAGGCATTAGTTGGGTGGCAATTTCTAGAAGTTCGCGATATATTTCCAAATCTTCAGAACTGTGGTTGTACCTGTGGGTTTTTTGGTGAAAAAACAGTCAAGTGATCTGGGATCAGGGTACTTTAACACGAGGGACAGCAAAAGCCTGCTGTCGGTACATGTTGAAACCACTAAACACGACAGAGACAACAACAATATTTACAAGTTAATCTCGAATAATTCCACCCTTCCCACCCAACCGAACTAAAAAAACTCCGTCCCGCAGATGCATCAGCCAGTTCGAATTCGACATGTGGAAAAGTAATCCACTCTTAGTAACCTGTTTCGCTGAGCAGCACAATTTGTACAGCAGTGTATGGCTACGTTCCGCGAATGAAGTGGGTGGGTGGTAGAACACGCCCATCCCACACGGCCGTCACGAGCACTATTCATTGTATCCATTGCATGTACCCAGAGACATGCAAAATTACTCAGAACTTGAATAAAAAGACAAAACGTTGTGGGTTTTACGGCCTTTGTTCAACCAACTGCGCTCAATCCTACCACCCAAATTAGAAAAAGCACCCACAGCAATGGTCATACCTGTGACTGGTGAGCATCGTCATCACCATCATCGACAGCATAACATCAGTGTTCAACACCGACGTTTCGAAGCCTGACTCAGAATTCTTCAGGTATCATGAAGACAACAGAAAAAAGTAGCTACCTCCAGTTCGCGGGTTACGCTGGCTAGCCATGCGTGTGTGTGCACTGCTATGCAGCAACACAAGAGGCTCAGACAGGCCTCAAAGCATCAACCTATCCTCTCCGAACAATAGAAACCATAGGGCGTAATCACTAATATCACTAATCAGGCGTGCGGTTAGTAATTGGGCTTCCTCTATTCCACCCCTCGCCATATAGCTTTCCGCATGTGAGTAAATTATGTGAACCCAGCCTCACTGACCTGACGACATTGAAACCATAAGAGTTAGCAAAAAACCAATACAGGCTTCATTGATTGCGGTTTTACATGTTTTGTGCCGGAAGAGAATGTACGAAAAGAATTTATTCCGCAAACTTGTTCTTGCTGTCTCGTTCGAATTGATTGGGGGACCAGTGCTTTAAATTTTCGAGAAAACCATATTTTTCAGTTACCACCGGTGGAAAATACTAAATTTGTTAGAATGGTCGAGTTTAGAACGACCTTTCATTCTCGGTTACGGTGCGGCCACACAAAACGATGCCATAGGTCCACGCATGAACAAAGACAAGTTCATATTAGGTTGGTGTTTCCTCTCCCCCGAGCAGGTGTCCCGTCACACGTTCGCACGACTTCCCATACGCGTTCACTTGTATCACGCCGTCCGGACAAGAGACTAAAGTGAGTTGTACTATACTTGCATGCGTAACTAGTGTATTTTTTGAGGGACACTCGAACTCCCTACACTCCAAACAGCTGTTCTGCAGGATGAATACCGACCAAAAGCTGATTGTATTTCATAAGCTGTTTACCGACGGTCACGGGGAAATTTATCAGAGAAATTATTTGAGAGCATAAACTAACTAAACGTAGTTGGAGAAAACGGGAGAGGATCGAACGACTAGTCGACATGTTTGATGAGCTTAGGGGCCTGAAAACATGAAAGTGAAAAAAGGACAAAAGCACTGAGTTATCGCACATAATCCTATTTCCAGCAGTAAGTCATTTTCAATTATATGAAAAGTTCCAAACTGCTCCCGGTCAGGTTGAGTCAGTCTAGGAGGAACCCACAACTGTAGAAGGATGGTGTGAATCGGCGATAATGATAACAGCGGTCTATCAGTCACTATCGACCAGTTAAACTAAGTCAGTAACGAACGGCCTCGTCAGAAATCAAGGAATGAAGTCTAGTTCTATGAACCGAGATGACTCGGTGGTTAAGGCGCGAACTTACCGATCGGAAGGTCCGTGTTTGGAACCCAACTCCAGCGTTTCGACCTCTAATGTCTAGGCTTTGGCAACCTGAGAGTATCTGACCTCTCGTGCTTCCTTCGGATGGCACGGCAGCTAGGCATCGAAAGGGTGCCACAGCCGAACCATTTTTAAAATTCCATTTCGTCTCAGGGGATTTGTCACTTCGAGGGTACTAGCGATGTAAAAACGGTTTGTTTTCAAGATAGCTGCTTCCCCTTCAGGAGGTTCGGGCCGGGGACAGAAAAGTACCGCACAAGATGAGTAAAACCGCTGTTTCGCGCTAAATCCTATGAAAGGTCGCCCAGGGGAGGAATGTTGTCTTCATACATGAAATAAACGCTGCTTTATAAGATCGAACTGAGAAAGAATATTCTAAACCTCATCGTTGCTCATAAAATGGTCGTGTAGCACAACGCTATCGGCCTGTCCCCAGATATCATGATTACGTTCTGGACTATACACCGAAAGATTGGAATGAGCCCGCGTTCATGCTCATTCATCAAACCGTCGATTCATCCTTCCAAGCAAGACACCACACAGAGCTTGGATGTTTAGGGTGTCCACAGGTACAGCTGAGGTTGACGAAAACGGACATGGAATAACTACTTACTGTCCAATAACTTCTGCCGCCTTAGACCAGTAGTGTAACGCTCCTCGATGATCCCCATGCCGATACAAGCAACCAGCAAGGCAAGTGTACGGGTAGACATGCTGATTGGCGTAATGTCGATTCGTCACCGCCACCGCTTGGTTGTACAACTTCAAAGCTGTCGCAGCTGCCTCCAGGGACGTGGAAACCGCATTTTCTGTCGGGGAGCTTGCTTGTCTGTCCTCATCGACAGCGGTGCAGTGCTCATTTTCGGGGCCGTTGTTCTCGATAGGAATTCCATTGACTGAGTGTGCAAATGCTGATGGGAAAGCGTCCTCCAAATCCGCAAGGTTGGTTAACCCCAATGGGTACCGATTCAGACAACCGGCTTCGAAAAACAGCCACAGTAAGCGATGCTTCAAAGTGACTAGCTGAAAACAGATTGCATAAAGTATAGCATGGAAGCGGCGTACATGTGTGCTCATGTAGTCAGCGTTCTCTAGCAACAGCGTATAGGTCAACTGCATACGCGATACTATAATCCACCCATGAAGAGCCAACCTCTTCTTCCTCTGGTGGTCGAATCTCTTACAAGATGCTCACAATATTGGCGTCTGAGCTCAAGATAGCTCAGTGGTTAAGGCGCAAGCCTACTGAACGGATGGTCCCTGGTTCGAACCCAATCTCTGCATCTCGACTGCTTCCGTTTAGGCTTGCGCAGTCTGACAGTACCTCAGCCCTCGTGCTTCCTCCGGACAGCATGACAGGTATGCACTGAAAGGGTGTTATAGCTGAGCGACTATTATTTATCAATATTATCATTATCATATTGGCGTCTGCTGCAGATTATGAAAGTGCACCCGATGAAGTTTGTCCAGGCTGCGCCGGTTCATCGAGAAGTACACTTTACACGGTACTAATCCGATGAATATGAAGACAGTGAGTTACTCATTTAACGATTGGGAGTACCTAGTTGCACATCAGGCTGAGACAGGGCTCTAATGGGTGGGCAAATTTACACAGACACTGAATAACGATGTGAACGGGCCGTCACAAAAAACGTTTATAAATGAATAATGGGGACAGTTAACAGCCTTGAGGCACTAAAAAATAAACATCACGGCCAAGAGGAAGTGGCCGATTCGTCCTGTTCGAAATAGTCCCCAGTAGAATAAGTGTATCCTGAAGGCAAGAACTAGTCAGTGGTCGCCATCCCGTGTGAAGGCATTCGTGATGCTGAGAAGCGTGACAAAAACTGAGTTCGGTTTCGTTTTAGGATAGAGATTACATTGAAGGTGAGTTGCAGAAGCTCGAAATGTGGTCAGCTACGTATGGCGCGAATATTCCTTATACGGTAATCACACTTCATCGGTCCGACCGAATTCTCGTCCCAATACTTATAAGATAAGCGCGGAAACAACAGCAATTTGATCCCTCCATAGGTAAACACTTGGGATATCGATGGCTACTCTGTTGGTTGAGCTTCGCAAGGGACTTGCAAAAGTTTCGTCAGCATCCGAACAAACATTCTTGGTGTGTGGTTGGGTAGGATAGTTCCACTGTCCCTGCTTGTGTTTATGTGGCATTTGAAGATTATTTTCAATCAACCAATCGCTTTGGAGTTATATGGTGTTCTTTAAAACCTATACCAACTCGCACAAAGTCTTCTAGGATGGCGACCAAACTGACAAATCGACTGCCAAGCCTGGCAAACGAATCAACAATCAAACCTTTATGCCAGTGTTTCCGGTATAACAACCTCCAAGGATGGACCAAGTGCGTTTACGCCAAAGTGTATGCAGCGGAAACAGTATAGAAGTTCAAACGTCTCCTGCGGCGCGCAGGCAACTGGCGCTAAGCCGGTAGTGAGGTATTGATCAACCAAAGCTCGTGTTAATGCCGGACCGATTTCACTAGTCATTGGTCCTATCAACCATTTGCAATCCGAATAGGTATGGACAACTGGTTTTAGTGCAGGAATTCCCCTAACAAGTACCTAATTAAAAATCATCTCCACGGTACTTCCGCTCCCTTGTTATCAGACCGTAGACGGTCAGTCTTGAGTGCGAGCAAGCGTCTACCATGCCAAAGCATGAGGTTTGAAGCTAGTTGTTCATGGTTTGCTCAGCTATAATCAGCAAACCAGTGGACGCCTGAGGAGTTCCAATAAGAGTGAAACGGCTATCCACCGGTTCGTTGACGGTAGCTGGATGAAACTTCGTGAAAAGAACGATCAGTCCTTTAAAACAAAAGAACAGAAGTGCATTTGGTACACAAATGTAGAGACAGGCACTACAGAAGAACCACCCCGACAGTGTCCACCTCTCTACAATGATCACCAGCGGGAGCCATTGTCTTTTTACCCACACGTTTTTGCCTACTTGTGAGTAGCTTAGCGAATTTTCTGACGTTCTTCAGTCCAATCGCCTTCGGTGGGCTTTCTTAACCCGTTTGTTTCCCGTGCGATCGGAATTCTACGGAATACGGGAATTGGTGGAAAAATCATGCAAAACGTCGTATGGTTTTTCAGCACTTTTGGATTCCCGACTTTTCGCAACGAAATAGTTCCGATACAAAATACATCTGATTCATTAGCTCCAGCCAAGGAACGCTACACGTATCGACCGGTATTTAACATCCGGCAATGGGGAACGCATCATCGAACACTCTTTAGTTGATCATTCAATACACAGACTGTGAACCCAACTCGCATTGTCAAACTGTCAGTCTACCTATATAACTTGTTCAACTGGCGTCTTGTCTAATAGGTGATAGTAGTGCCATCTGGTTGACAGGTGCAAACAAATGAAAAAGCACTCATCTATCCCCCTGCTCCATGACATTCCTTCCACAGATATTGCTCAACTTTCCAATCCAAACATACCAACACACCAAACAAGTGGCGTATGTAATCGGAAGGAAAGAAAACATTGCCTGATACAGTTGCCGAGAGTACCATTCATCTATGGTTTCCGAAGAAGTACAGTGCTCCTGACCGAACAAGGTACAAATTATGCGACTACATATGTATAACAAACTGTCGAATCTTCTAGAACTTCGTGCTGGTCCCCGTGGTGGGGTGAAGAGACTTGAGCTGACGTACTGAACTCTGACCAGTAGATGCGCTGGCCGATCAGAGGGCGATTTTTGTTGTCCGTGTCCGTATTTCCAGTAATCTAATCTGTCTGAAGTTCCGTTACTCTGGGCGGCCAGCCTCCAGACATCAAACGTCATCAAAAAGCTGGACTAAATGGATAAGAGCGAGGTGCCAAAACTTCGTGCGCAAAATCTAAGTATGTACAACTAAGCACTGCGCAAGAGTATCAACGGGACAGCCTCCTTGCATTTTCCATTGACCAACTCCCAATCTACAAACAACAAACCAGCTCACGATGAGTGACTGAGTCGCGTGGGTGCACACTCAGTACTGATAGGAGCTAAGTTACGTATTCTCCAAAATTTAAAATCATACGTGAGCGCATCACGTAGACCCTAACGTAACGAACGAATAACGAATAAGTGTTATTAAGAGGTATAAATAAAAAGGATTGATTTCACCTGCCCAAAAGCTGGAGGATTAGGTTTAAACAGACTGAGAAGGGTACGTGGGGGAACAACCAAACAAAACATACTTGCATGGAAATTGCCGGGGATGAAGAAAGATGTCGGGCCAAGCCATCGGGAGTGACCAAGTCAGAACAGGAATTGTTAAAAATGGGTGATCGGTTCTCGGACGTAATGGGCGCCGAAGTAGGGGCTTGTGTCACCGCGGGCAGACATGCCCCAGGCTGCAGGGCGGCAACGGCGGCTGTGACAGCCAATATGCGTGGCCGACAGACCACCGGGAATCCGTTAACATAGAGCCACGAGTGGATCAATGGTGGAGCACGAATTGGTGGAGGGTTGATGGCTTCGTCCGATTCCTCATTTCGATCTTGCAAAGGTGAAGGTTTAGATTCTGAGGGCTCAGTGACCGTTGGGGATGCGCGAGAACGTGTATCGGAATGCCCTGTTGACTCGTATATGGAAGAACCAAGATGAGCATTGTGCATCCACGTGGCTACATCCGCGCTTTGCCGTGCATCAGGTGGGCCGAATTCTACCCAACCGTGTTCTTCGGAGAGCGCCAGATCAACGTCTGAATATCCCAAGAGTTGACAAGCCGCAACGGTGGTGTAAGCCAATCCAAAACTGTCCAAAAGACCCGCTGCACAAGCCAATGTAGAACAAGAAAGAAAACACTGTAGGAATGCTCGATTCACACATATAGCAACAACTTACACTCAAATCACCTAGATAAGAACAGTGTTTACAGCAATTACCACTGAAATGTCCCCTACATAAAAACCACCCTCCATAAGCACCGCTTCTTAACTCCTCAGAATTCTGTCCACTAAAATAGATGGTAGTCCACCCCACCCGTGAAAACCACCTAACCGTGTGATACGCATCTTGTTTAAGAGAGGACAGGACAGAATAACTGCCAACAACTGGACGACATATATATATATATAGTGGGTTTCAATCAATACCTGACACAGTGAGCCGAGTAACGCCGAAAAATGGCGGTTCAAGAACCTAATTTATGAAGGGGAACACGGATTCATTAAGTCATTCCATTTCTTCACGATAGCGTAACCCATTGAGCAGGTAATGAGCTCACTGAGCTCGAGATAACTGGAAAGGCCCGTGGTTCGAACCCCACCTCAGCATCTCAACTGTTCCTGTCTATGCTTCGGGCAACCTGGTAGTATCTCAACACTCGTGCTTCTTTCGGGTGGTATGGCACCTACGCATCGAAAGCGTGTTACGGCTGAACGGTTATTTTATTTATTAGTTAGGTAGCAAGGGATATAAGGCTACACGGGCTAGCCAGCCACAGGTGTTGTGGACCCTTTTCACATCATCAAAACCACTAGGCATTGCTGTTGACAACCCTTCGGTGCCTAGCTGCCATGCCACCCAAAGGAAGCACGAGGGCTGGGATACCGCCAGGTTGCCAAGACCTGAACAGGTTGGGTTCGAACCACGGACCTTCCGGTCAGTAAATTCGCGCTCTAACCACTGGGCCATCTCGCTGTTGTATACTAGAACGTACCATCTGATAAGAGCTTCCACCTTACACTGGGTACCAAACTGACAGGACATACAGGTGAATCCGGAGTTTGTAGGGTGGTGGACCGTAAGAGCAGAGAAACTCAGTGCTACATTACAACGAACGGCGTGTTCATTCATGAAAAATCACCTGGCAAATGCGATACTACTACGGAGCGTCAAAGGTGTATTTTCATCGCATTTAGCTATATTAATGATGCATTTGTTGGCGAACTCTTCCACCACAATCCCCGATTTAACCGCTGGGAGCTACCACAAAGTGTAAGAAACCTCAATCACACACATTGGCATATATGAACATTTCTGGAAATTCTCACTTGTCAAGAAGGAGTAGATACTCTGGGTGTGAGTAAGTTTTTCCTTGCCCTTTCCAGAAGACATGCTGCTTCGGAGAACCTCACAAACAGCACGGATCAGACCTCGAGTGGCAAATCGGGACTGCCCAACCTGTTTACTTTCAGGTTTTGTTTCCATGAATGGCTGAAGCTGAAAAAGGAGGTGGCGAGAAAACACAGGAGGTAGTAGGAAACATCCCGTTGCTGGATGCTATGACGCCACAGGACTGGACTAAGCTAAACATAGTTCAACAGACTATGGTGTTTTTAATTTATCCTCCACGCTTTCTCTGACGCGCATTAGAAGAAACTCGGCGAATATCGGAATTATTATAGAACATGTCCCACGGCCCGGCGAAGTGAAGGGAGTGATGACAGGGTGCTGCTAGGTGGAACAGTAGTCTCCTCAACCAAAACGGTCATATGGTATGCATCCGAACATCCGACCACAGCTGATCAGTTTATATGGCTAGAGAACGCCATATGCACACAAAACAACCGGAAAAGTGGTAGCCAAACTAATCAGTAACCAATGGGTCAGAACCTGGATGTGCAAAAGTTTCACAGCAAGTCAAATTTGTCCCCTAAAAGAAATGAAATGGTTGGGGAGAGGAATCAAACCCAACGCCTCATATCTATTGGACGGGTGCAGCATTGGCTAGGCATTGGGTCTAAAATCCTAATGTTCCCTTTTTACCGCAAACCCGAGTCACCTCCTTCCGTGCCTAACTGACCAGATGCAGAAAACTGACACTGTCAACAGTGAGCCACTAGTGACAGCTAACCGCTAGCATGTACTACTGGTGTATTGTTGTCAGCCATGGTTGATGATAACGAGAAGGATGTCCACCCCGTTGCACACTTGTTTTTGAGAAATTCGAAAGCGAACGGCTGATACTACTTCCAGCAGCTTATATCCACAAAACTTTTTTGCATGAGTGCCATTCTTATCTCTTCCCCATAAATTGTCACTACATAACTACGGCAGTCCTAGTGGTAGTGGCGATTTTAATTAATTCACAGAGTGCTAGAAACCTGAATCAAACAGCCAGGACTCACTTTGGGTGAAGTTGTGATCAGAGCGTAGAAATCTTGGTACCACTTCTCTGCCTCTTCAAAAGTCAGACATGGGAAACGGGCGTTCGCGACAGCTGTGGAATCGGAGAAACGACGCTTTTTGCCACTGGTTACTAATGAGGGAGCCACAGAATCTGTGACTACATGTAAAGGTTCATGAATTGTGAATGGTGTTGGTGTGTCAGCCGTGGCGAGGAGGGATTGCGATGAAACCCGTCGACGTGGAGTAACACGAGACTTTCTATGTGACGTTTGAGATGATCTTCGAGATCTATGAACTGTTAATAAATCATTTGTTTGTCCTGCGTTAGAATCATTATCACAAGCCGACACAGCAGAAGCGGAAATAGATGACGAGGACGACAGAGAGCCTGTATCCTCTGGGAGAGATAGGTTCGGCGAGTTAGACACGGCCACAGAACTCAAGTCTGGCGCTTCGAAATTGTGAACGGACAGAGGAGATGGTGGAATTTTAGTTGCCGTGTTGGAAGAGGTTCGTAGACGAGCGGACAATCTGGAGTTGGATACATTCAGGGTAGTGGGTGGTCTCGATTTGGGGATTTGATTGGCCTCCTCAGGAGCTGTAACAGTTAAGTGGTTCTCTATGAATCCTAGCACAATCGAAACGAAGGCCAGATCCGGCTCAATTACGCAAGGTATGAGGTACGTGTCCTGTATTGTGTTTGTCGAACGACTACGGGAGTCTGCAGTGGAAATTTCTGTCGTAAAAGAACTGCTCAGTTTGCCTGTATCACCTGTGTCCAGTTCCAGAGGCAACTGGAAACCAGAACTCGTAAGGATTTCGCGCATCAGATCTACCACGCTGTTGACTGAGGACAAGGGGAAATGCCGACGCCATGTTCGAATAGAACCAGTGGACTGTCCACCACGAAGAGTCATCGTGGTGAAAAAATAAAATCCGTAATTTGGGCTGGAAGTGAGAATGAGGATCAGACCAGAGGTTACAAACGAAATACTGGCACAATCAATAGTCTACTTATGATGAGAGATAGGTTAGCATACATATATATATATGGTTCTGAGACAACGATTGTCGAACAACTGAAGACGTCCCAGTTCCGCTGCTCGAACAGGCCAAATCTAACAGCCATACAACAAAACAGCCCGCACTGTAGCTTGATACACACGTCCCTTGAGGTTCAGGGATACACCACTCTGACGCCATATTTGTCTCAAGTTAGCAAACGCGACCCGTGCCTTGCAGATTCGTGCATTGACCTCATCTGTCACACTACAATCAGAACTAATACAACTTCCAGTGCCTCTCCCTGGATTGTAAGTGGCGTGTTCAGTGACTGCATGTCCACGAGCATGACCTTACACTTTGTGGGTGCAAAGCGCATACCAAAGGACGGGATGACTTTGGTCAGTTCATCCAAAAACACCTGCGCCCTCTCCTCCTCTTCGAAGATGAGAACGATGTCGTCTGCATATTCCAGATCGACAAGGTTTTCGTCACAGG
>SJOL01002215.1:0-10301 GCA_004794785.1 Opisthorchis felineus | reverse complement strand
CGCATCTGAAACTTGTTTGGGTGATAGACTTGGATATGGCTTGGGAAGTACAGATAACGGTGAACGTTCGCATCTGCTGTGTACTGACTACATACTGTTTTTATGCCGCTACAACCTCCGCGATAACCGAAATCATCTGGCCACACGGTGCCCAATAGCGTGCCAGCCACGGGCCCAAACTGACCGCGAGGTCATCAGTTACTGATGGCGCCGTCAATAACTATCGCTCAATTTGGAACACTCGTTTAGATTCTGTCAATGCACTTGTCCCGAGTCGCTTATTTGCTTTCCAGGACTGCGTAAGGACTGGACAACTCGCTTGACGATTGAGAGGCTGACAGTTCCCGAAGTCGAATAAACGTATCAAAAACTTCTTCTGGACTCTTTTACTGCACCGTCGTCGGGTGTCATTTCGTACTGCATCGGCATCGTCACATCTCTGCACAATGCTGGAGGTCCCATCTATGGCTGGGCGCTACCAGGTCGGCTCAAGCAATAGACATAGGACTACTTGAATCCCGGAGAAATCTTCCCACTGGTCTCCAGTACAATTCAGCCAACGAATTGTCAGACGCTAATTGAAACTTACCGCCAACCATAAAGCCTGGGGGACATGGAAGGCAAAGGAAATGGAAGAGGAGCAGAATGTCTGGGTTGCTCGGAAATTATTCCGGTTGATCCATGTGGTCAGTTCCTGGAAATGCGGGTGAGCGCAACCATCGAGCATCAAACCGGTCCGGCCATTTAAAATAAAGAAGCACGCCTTGACTTTTGGCCGAGAGCTCCAAACAATTGTCTCGCGTCTCGCCATCATCCTCACTGACAGCAACACCAGATGAGAAAGCCGGTGTTTCACCACCACACAACCATGCCAATCTATTTGAATAAATCCTTATAATCGAAAGAAGAAAGCAACGAGGCAGGGAGATGGACCAAGAGATAGCCTACCACAAACATCTGAGGTGCGTACACCTCCAGCACTCAGTCAGACAATCTGGGTAGAAAGTGATAGCATGAACACCATTGACATCGGTTACCTGCCAGCGTCCCCAGCAAAACCCACGGAGAGCCAAGTAGATCCCATCCTGAAAGTCGAACAGCACCAACAGCACACAAACTTTTCGCAGCATCCTTCATTCCCTTCTGCCATGTCAAGTTCTGTCCACCTCTAGGATTCCACCACCCCGAAGTAGACACGGAAAACAGTGCTCGTCTCGACAGGCCGTAACTCCCCATCCGTAACAAATGACTCAACCGCCTTAGCTTACAATGCTGGATACATTCTTTGAGAGAAGCACCCTTTAACTCACCGAAAATCCGTCCCCTGATCACAACATTCCGTCACATAGGAAATGGACTTTTACGCGGTGACAGTTGTTTTTTCTATTTATTTGGCGCACGTCGATAGCACATTGAGCTCAGGTGGTGGGTTTACTTGTGACACTCAGAGCATCTCATTCCAGGTTGGTCGATGTGTTGTGATCTGACTAACACAGTCTACTGGTCCTCCAGATTAGGAGTTGGAACATGTGGCGACTTGCACCTTAAAAATGTAGGCTGGTCTGAGAGACTTACGTCAACCACTGCTGTCTTGCGGTTATTCTTTTGAGCCGAAGTCTTTGGTTGAGTACCCTAATGGTCCCCTGTCTAGGTGGGCACCCACGAACAACCATGGATTACATATGTTAACGATCACTGAAGACAGATAATCATCATCATCAGCACCATCATCGACAGCATGACATCAGTGTTCAACATTGATGCTTCGCTGCCGTACAACCATTATTTATTAAATAGCTTCATTGTGAAGAAAAGAATAAAAGTGGATGGGGAATGGACTTAGAGCTAGCTTACTGCAATCATTTCGACGTGCCTACACCTCCAGACAATCGTTCAGGCAATCTGGATAGAAACTGACAACAAGAACGCCACTGACATCGATCAGCAGCCATATCTTGCAACGTCTCCAACCAGGTGCAGTGGAGATCTCGCGGTCCTCATCCCGGAAGGCGAGTAGCGCCAACAGCACCCAGAGTTTCCGTAATCCCTACCAGCTCAAGGGTTGGCCATCTCTCTGCTTCCGCCACCTTGAATTTGGCATGGAAAACAGCACTCTCTTCGGCAAACGATGGTTCGGCATGCGCAATACATGGCCTAACCAACGCAGCTTCCGCTGCTGGACACATTCCTCAATGGAAGTCCCCGTTGCACAACCAAAAAAATACTCAAAGCGCTACTGAGTGCTGGAATTCCTTCCTGCGGTACAATGCAGCCAACCTCATCCAAATACCGGATATCTGGTAGGACCGTGGCTTTGCTGAAGGCCGGGGGGCTTCCGGTCCGTAAGCTGATGCTTTAACCACTGAGCGAGATGGCTGAACAGTAGTGCCTGTCTTTATATAGGGTACTGGCTGTGAGTGTGGTAACCACAGGGGTGTCAGTTTGATTCCCCTGTCACAAGGCTTCTGGAATCACTGATTCTACGTCGTATTATGGTGGCACGCGAAACATTGACCCGTGAGCGCCAAGCGGGGTTTCGTCCTAGTGGAGGCTGTGTCGACCACATCTTCACACTCCGTCGGGTGTCAGAGCAACGCCATATGTACAGACGACCCAAAATCTTGGTATTCCTTGATTTCAGGGGTGCGTTCGATTCTGTCGAGTTAAGTGCTCTTAACCATAATTACTCAACAGGAGACGCCCCAGAGCTTTCATAGCATAATCCGGTCTCTATATTTACATACTCCTGGGCGTGTAAGAGCGCATGGTGAAGTCCCTACAAGCTTCCCCACAAAAAGTGGTGTCCGGTAAGGATGTCCACTCTCTCCATTCTGGTTCAAATTCATCGTCGATGAAATAGTGAGGCGAACGCTGGAGGGTCTTCGTTCAAATTGCTGTAGATCTACGCAAACGACATTGTTTTCATCTTTCAAGACGAAGGTCAAGTATATGCTCTGTTAAATACACTGAACACCATCATACCACCTTTCGGCATGCGCGCTGTACCTGGAATGGGTAAGTTCAGTTCGGCCCTTGCGATTCAAGACGAAGCACTGGAGGCTTTGGGAAACCTTAAATACCTTGGTAGTTGTATCAGCTCTGATGGCAGTGGGCCTGATGAAGTCAGTGCACCAATCTAAAAGACTCCAGTAGTTCGCTAATTTGAGTCACTTGTGGCGTCAAAACTGGTGTTTGGTTGTGCAGCCGGTACTTCAACCAAGAAAAACATCCAACACCATCAACTGCGGTGGCTCGACCATGTGCTGTGCATGCTGAAACATCGTCCATCGAGACAAGTTGGTCTCCATTCCTCCTTCAGAATAGAGCAAGCACCGAGGCGGAAAGCGTGTGACTTGGCAAAAGAGTGGGAAAGATTACGAAGAGTTTGGGTTGTTGACGCGGTCCGTCCTCCAGGATGGGGTCTTCGTGACCCTCCTGCGCTTGACTGGAGGCGGCGCAAGAAATGGCGGCTAATCGATGCCAGTGGCTTCCTTCGGGTGGCATTGCAGTTATTCACTGAAGGTGTGTTACAGCCTCACGACTACTATTATTTGTTATTAGTATCGCTCGTGCTGTCAGTTTTATTCCAGATTGTCTAATTGAGCGCTTGGAGGTGTAGGCATCTTTTGATGCTTGTGATAAGCTAACTCCCTCATGTACTCTTCTTTCCATCTTAAGGCTTTAAATAAAAATACATAATTTATGGTTGTATGGCGGCGAAGCATCAGTGTCAACACTGACGTTGATATCTGTGATGATGATGATGGAGCCAAAAGCTCCCCCACAACTAGTGGTGTCCATCACGGTTGTCTACTCACTCCAGTATTGTCCAATTTTGTCATGAACATCATTATGGACTGTGAATCTGGGTATCGAAACCGCATCTGGAGAAGGACTAGCGGGCCTGGATTACGCGGACTACGCCGTTCTGCTATCTGACGATCATGCGATCGTAAAGGCTATACCAGGCGGAATTTTAGATTTGGTTCCTTGTCCGAACATACGCTTTGAACCTTCAGAGTGTGGTATTATTTCAGGATTTCCAACTCTTTTGTGTCCTTAAGAAACTTCAAAATGAAGGTCTTAAGTGTGCTGAGAGGTCTACTTATTCTGGTATCTGCTTAAGCCATGAGGTCAGTGCACGCACTAGCAAGACACGAGCGACACTCACCAACTTGCGTCATCTTCGGGACTAGTGCGAAATAAAAGCGGCCACTGTCAACCTTAACGCCAACGACATCGCTCAGCCGTCATTTCTTATATCTCCCACCAGTCGCAGGGACGGTCACGAAGACCCCATCCTGGAGACCGGACTGCACCAACAGCACTCAAGCTTTGTGTTATCTCCTTCACATCCTTCCGCCAAGTCATACATTGTCCACGTCGCGCGTGATTATTATTACGTCGCAGGCGGCCCCAGCAGATGGACATGAGTTGTCCCGAAGAGAGCGGACCTTAGTGCAGGGCGACGGTTTGTTCACCAGTTGAGCCAAGCTCCGGGGGTGTACGTGTGTCGCTCACAGAGTTTCTCATACCAGGTTAGCCAGTGGGTAGAAGTCTGACTAACACAATCTCCTGGTCTTCCAGATTGAGGGTTGGAACATGTGACGACTTGTACCGTGAAAATGCAGGCTACTCTGACAGCCTTATGCCAGCCACCGCTGCCTTGCAGTTACACATGTATTATGAGAACATTGGATTAGCGGTGATAAAATGCAGTGAGTGTTTCAGCAACCAAACCAGCTGCTTGTTTAGTTCATGGGTTGATTCGGCTGCACCAACTATTCTGACTTGGCCATGTGCTTCATATTCCACACCATCATCGACGGTACACTAGTGTTCAACACTGATGATTCACTGCCGTATAACCACAATTTACTTGAAAGCCATATTTTGAAAAAAGGGTAAAAGTGGATGGGGAAGAGACTTAGTGCTACCCTACCACAATCGTCCTCCCACACTCTGAACAGTAACTGGTGACAACAGTGCCATTGGCGTCGCTAGCAATCATATCTTACAGCGTCCCCAAACATGCATAGAGAGGACCAAGCGTACTCCATCCTGGAAAACGAGTCGCACCGACAATACCCGGACCTTTTTCCTTCACTAAGAGACTGGGCCTTACCGCGGTGTGATGGTTTGTGTACCTCCATAACCCATCGACCTATACTTAGGAGTGTACACGTGACGCTCCCACACGAGGTCGGCCAATGATTGGGGGTCTAACTTACAGTCTCCTGGCCCTTCAGTTCCGGAGTTGGAACATGTATGGCGACTCGCCCCTTAGAAACATAGGTCACCTTGACAGCCTTACGCCACCCACGACTGCCTTGCGGTTAGGCTTTTGAGATGATGACTTTGGTTGACAACCCCAATCGCCCCCCGGGCCAGGTGTGTTCAACCTGGCAGTGTCTCAGCCCACGTGCAATCAGGAGTCCCACACTTACAAATAATATCATGCCACACGCCGTCGCGTGCTACCATCAGCCGGGTCGCCTTATTTGCTGCATACAAAAGGGCGGGTGAGCAAAAACAGGCTAATGCTGACGACTCCCCTCGTCCTTTTTCACCTATTCGCTCCTCTCCAGCTCCTCATACCGCCCCTAGAGACATCTCCGTAGGCTCATACCTAAGGACTGGTAGATCTGTTCGCCGCCCATTGCCGTTAGCTACAATATATAGGGCTGACTCGACCGCAACCACAACAAACGCTTTGAAATCATCCTTCAGACCTCGACGCTCAGTTCACCTGAGTCTTTACTGTCCAAACTTCGAAACAAGCCGTACGACAGACGGCTCTTGCATGTATATTGGACTCGCTTTCTATTGATGTGCGCTGTCTGCCCGAAACGAGGATTCAAGACCCAAGTACGGTTGTTGAACTGACCTCCACATCGGCGTTCGCTGGCTTATGGTTTCGCACCACTGGTGATACAGAAACCGCTGCTGCTGGATCTGCTTGGATTGGTCTTATTCTGAGTAACCGAGCTGAATTGTTCCTGTTTGAATGGTTGCGCGCTGATAGCCGCCTCTATGCGGTCCATTTGGCAACATCTGAGTGTCCCGTAAACGCCGAGAATCGCTGCCTGTTCGTCGTATCTGCTTATGCACCAACAGACTGTAGATCTGATGCAATCGAAGACAGTTTAACGACGCCTTGAGCATCTAGTTGCGGCAGGCCAAGAGCTCAGCTATTGTTGTGGTTGCCGTGGATATGAATGCGCAAGTAGACTTAGCCCTGCTGAAGCTCAATTGGGTGGTCGTCTAGGACTGGGATCGAGACGCGCAGACAACGGCGAGCGCCTGCTACAATTATGTGCTGACCACAAACTGTTTCTGTGCAGTCGTAATTTCCGAAACAACCGAAACCGCTTGGTCACATTGTGCCCCCGTATGCAAGTCAACCTCCAACACAGGTAGATAAAATTGCCACCAGCTAAGATGACGCAGGTCAACTATTGACTGTCGCTCGCTCTGGAACACCTATGTGGATTCGGATCACGCGCTTTGTCGTTGCTGCTTCTCGTTGCGCCATTCAGGAACGCGCACGATGCGCACACCTAGTCTGGCCACTGATAAGCTCCCAGACCCTGATGTGAAACAAGTTTACCAGAACCACCTACTGAAATCCCTTTCGGACAACGTCTTCTGATGTTGACTCTCACTGAAATGTACTGTCCGCGAACTTGCAAGGTGTTTGGTACTTAGTCTGTGGAATGGATCAACCAACTAAATCCAAGCAGTGGACCTCGAGCAACACCCTAAAACTGCTCGAAGCTCGGACAGAGAGAGAGTGCAATACCACTCGACGAACCATCAGACCTCAGGTGAAAAAGAGCCTCCGTGCGGGTGCAGAAGCTCTGTGAATCCAGAATGCTAAAGAAATGGAGGCAAGGAACTCTGGAAATGTGCGTTAACTATTCCAGCTGATACGCGCAACAGACCCATAGAAGCCCCAGGTAAGCGAAACAATCAGTACAAAACTGCTCGCTTATCTGTGAAAAAGGGCGCCTAAATTGTTGGGCTGACCACTTCCAAAAACAATTCAGATAGCCACCTGGCAGGATTTCCAACCGGCAACGCAGCCCTGGACACTGAACTTGGAACCGAATGCCTTTTATCCCTCAGGCGTCATCAAGCTGCTGTCCCTGACGAAATCCCACTAGCTCTGCCCAAACACGAAGGTGAAATCATCAGTCGGTGCTTGTCTAACTTATTTGCCTCTATCTGGGAGAAAAAAGCTGTCTTAACTAACTGGAGTGAATCAATGGTGGTGCCCATTTTCAAAAAGGGTGCTTACAGGGAGTTTTGCAAACACAAGAATCAGCTGGACCCCCGTTGTAACCAGACTCTTCGCGTCGCATATCTCACACCGTCTTACGAAGGCACGTGAAGACCGGACCAGACAATAGCAAGAAGGATTCCGGCCGCGAAGGACCACGTCTTCAAACTCCGTCAAGTGTCAAAGCAACGGCATGCGTGTAGGCACCCAATGATCTCGGTGTTACGTGACTTCAAGAGTGTGTTCGACTGTCGACCGGACAATTCTTTTCAACATACTTGCGCAACAGCAGTTAGCGAATATCACACAATGGTTGTATTCACATACTTGGGGGAGCTCTCCAAAAGCTTTCCGTGGTTTCCGGTAAGGATGTCCAAACTCTTCAATTCCATTTGATTTCTTTACTTATGGCATAATGAAGCGAACACTGGAAGGTCTCCAAGACCACGGTGTTCTGATCTCTCTGAGAGAGCACCTTGTCGACCTGGAATATGCATATACTTTCATTTTTGAAGAACAGGACGCCAACCAAGGTCATCCAGTAATTCGGCGTGTTTTGCGCCCACGAAGGACAGTCATGCTGAAGGGCGTACATTGTATGAGAATTCAAGAACTGACCCTGGAGATGGTATCTTGGAAGTTACATTATCTCTGACGGTAGTGTGACAGACGAAGTGAACGCATGAATCTCAAAGGCCAGAATTGCTTTTACCAATTGGCGCCAATTGTGGTGTCAAAAGTAGATTTCACTGGGTGTCAAAGAACGCCTGCATTGGACTACAGTACGGTTTGTATCACTGTACATCTGCGAGATTTAGCCACTTCGGGCCGAGCATCTGAGACGTCTTTAAGTTTTTGAGCACCGATGTCTCTGAAATATGGCTGAAATCAGCGAATTCGGAATGTGGTGATCAGGGGACGGATTTTCGGTGAGTTAAAGAGTGCTTCTCTCAAAGAATGTATCCAGCATTGTAAGCTAAGGCGGTTGAGTCATTTGTTACGTATGTTTAGTTACGGCCTGTCGAGACGAGCACTGTTTTCCGTGTCTACTTCGGGGTGGTGGAATCCTAGAGGTGGACAGAACTTGACATGGCAGAAGGGAATGAAGGATGCTGCGAAAAGTTTGTGTGCTGTTGGTGCTGTTCGACTTTCAAGATGGGATCTACTTGGCTCTCCGTGGGTTTTGCTGGGGACGCTGGCAGGTAACCGATGTCAATGGTGTTCATGCTATCACTTTCTACCCAGATTGTCTGACTGAGTGCTGGAGGTGTACGCACCTCAGATGTTTGTGGTAGGCTATCTCTTGGTCCATCTCCCTGCCTCGTTGCTTTCTTCTTTCGATTATAAGGATTTATTCAAATAGATTGGCATGGTTGTGTGGTGGTGAAACACCGGCTTTCTCATCTGGTGTTGCTGTCAGTGAGGATGATGGCGAGACGCGAGACAATTGTTTGGAGCTCTCGGCCAAAAGTCAAGGCGTGCTTCTTTATTTTAAATGGCCGGACCGGTTTGATGCTCGATGGTTGCGCTCACCCGCATTTCCAGGAACTGACCACATGGATCAACCGGAATAATTTCCGAGCAACCCAGACATTCTGCTCCTCTTCCATTTCCTTTGCCTTCCATGTCCCCCAGGCTTTATGGTTGGCGGTAAGTTTCAATTAGCGTCTGACAATTCGTTGGCTGAATTGTACTGGAGACCAGTGGGAAGATTTCTCCGGGATTCAAGTAATCCTGTCTGTTGCTTGAGCCGACCTGGTAGCGCCCAGCCATAGATGAGACCTCCAGCATTGTGCAGGGATGTGACGATGCCGATGCAGTACGAAATGACACCCGACGACGGAGCAGTAAAAGAGTCCAGAAGACGTTTTTGATACGTTTATTCGACTTCGGGAACTGTCAGCCTCTCAATCGTCAAGCGAGTTGTCCAGTCCTTACGCAGTCCTGGAAAGCAAATAAGCGACTCGGGACAAGTGCATTGACAGAATCTAAACGAGTGTTCCAAATTGAGCGATAGTTATTGACGGCGCCATCAGTAACTGATGACATCGCGGTCAGTTTGGGCCCGTGGCTGGCACGCTGTTGGGCACCGTGTGGACAGATGATTTCGGTTATCGCGGAGGTTGTAGCGGCATAAAAACAGTATGTAGTCAGTACACAGCAGATGCGAACGTTCACCGTTATCTGTACTTCCCAAGCCATATCCAAGTCTATCACCCAAACAAGTTTCAGATGCGCCGGAGTGTGTGAAAATCAAAGCGATATCTGAACTTTCAGCTAGATGCAGGGGGGCACCGGTGTCATAAAAATTGTATCCGATGGTGTCAAAGCTACAGCAGGACAGACACGATGAAGAGACAACGATCAACTTCCCGTTTGAGACCCCTACACGGACGCCGCTAGGCGAATCGCGTTGTAGCAAATAACAACGGGCATCTAGTCATGAGAAACTTTCAGCCGGCCCACTTATGACGAGACCAATCTATGCACATCCCGCCACGGTGGCCTCTGGATCATCAGAGATGCGTAACCAGTAGCGAGTGGAAAGTGATGGGATTGTTAGCTGGATGATTGTGCTGGGGTCATGAATACTTGTTTCTGATACACAGCGCACATCAATGTCCAGTGTTTGAGCAACAGCAGCCTTGTGTCCCGCTTCATTAGTCCTTGCAGACTGTGTGTAGGCTTGAAAATTGTTTCGAGATCTCTGAGGCTGTCTGTGCCGGCTTGATGGTACTTGTTACGACCAGAATGAGGTCCTCAGTCCTAACGGATCGACCCACAAGGCGAGTGCTTTTAATGGGGTGGGTTGAGGTGGGAGAAGGGAAGAAGTCACCAGCGATTGGGTCTCACAGTCTACCCATAAAAGCACTCAAGTGCCTTCGTAGGAGATTCTGACCCAGTTTCACGGGAATTTAGCGAGGTGGATAGGGAGAGCACGACACAGCCAAGTGAACAGTTACTCGCTGTTCCACTTCTGTAACCGTCCACCGCTTGCCGTCGTGACCAAGTAGACGGA
>SJOL01002206.1:97208-148819 GCA_004794785.1 Opisthorchis felineus | reverse complement strand
AGGTTTATCAACAAATGCGGTACTATAAATAAAATAATAAAATAATAAAACTGTACAAACCTCAAATCGTGGGGCTACGCCGGCTTCTGTATACCGGTTTAGGAACTGCTAATTCCCAACGGATCCCAAAGTCCACACCGACTCAAAGCCACGTGTTTACAAGATAGCGAAACCACGTGTCGGCCTAAACAACACGTGCAATGACAAGGTCAAAGAACGGTTTACGTTCAGGTCAAAGACAAAAATGTTCGTATAGGCGCGAACCCGAAATAACAAAAAGGGGAATGCCGTTGTACTAAATAAGGATGGAAGAGTAGAATCAACACTGGGATGGCCTCATCCACTTCCATTTTGCAGCATGCATTGCCAGATTCCCTCTGTGTTTCCCAATTCAGCAAGATGTTCTTCATCTTACCACCGACTGGCAAATTGTATGCCTTCTCTGCTCCTTGCCCGGCATTTTCACTGGGCTCCAAAGAACCTTAAAATAATTGTCTGTAATAGCTTTTGGGGTAAGTTTTTCTTCCTCCCCTCCCAACCATCCACCAGCTCCAAGGCCGATCTGAGAGGGCGCATGAACTCGGTTTAAGGCTTTGTGCTACAAAAACGGCTTTATCCTCACTTTTGTCCATTCTGATTAGCTTTTTGAGTGACGTCACAACCGGGCATAACTTGCGCATCACACTAACTAACGTTAGTTTCCGTAACTACTCAGGTACGCTCACATCTGGCTGGACTGTGTTCAATCTGGTGATTTTCCGCTTTTCCTCACTCTTTCAAAGGTTAGGACTTTTCCCACCGAATTTTTTCTGTTTGCCCTCGGACTTCCGCTGATCGCGTATTTTCACCCAGTATGACCCAATTTTCCTCGTTTTCGTAATGGATAATTTACAAAATACATGCTCAACAAAGAGTTCGCACGGGCGCACCGCTGTCGAGCTAACTCTGGAGCACATATTCACCCTTATGAATTGGCACTGATTCATGGATTAATGCACAGGATCAAGGCATTCAACAAAGATCCACGGATTGGGGTTGTTTTGTCGTTCAGTGATTTCCGTTCACCTGAAAGGCACAGGCAAAAATGGATGCGGCACCGCCCTTTAAGTTCTCAGAGAGTGACAGTAAGCCTACCAGCGCGCGGACAAAAGAGCACCTAAAGTGCTTTGAGCCGTGATATGTAAGCTGAGTAAATACCAGTCGGAGAATGGTTAGTCCACCACCTACTACATGAAACGAGAACAAATGCTGCCTAAAAATTTCGCTCTCTGAGCATGAAAACCTACCACTTTCCCCGTCATGTTTAGTTTGGACAACAGTGAAAAATTAGTTGGCCTAACCTTACTCAAATGGGATGCAAGTAAGCATTAGGTCCTTTTGGAGGGGGTAATATTTCAGGAGAAGGAGTTCAAGCACACCGAGAAGCGTTTCGCATTCAACACATTTGAGGCTAGCAACCAAGGCAGTTAGTTGGACCCACTCAATGAGGGACACATCCTTCCCAAGTGCTAAGCAGACAAGCTGACCCGATGTAGGCCCCATAAAGTATGTGGGACTTCATGCTGGCAATACCGAGGAAAGTGCACCGAAACACCCGAGGAACAAGCAATGCGTTTTGTCCAGATGTTTCATTGTGGCCTGAGAAATCAATTTTTGAAGCCAACCATATGTGTACACTCGCTTTGGTATATAGCTTTATAATACCTTCTGGCCAATTATCACCATACACCAAAAGACTTTCTCTAAGTCACCTGCGAAGGGCGTACGAAAAACTTTTCGTCATTCGGAGGAGGGGGCCAGTAAAGCAAGCCCATCCATTGGAGGGCGCTGGCGTTGGAATCCTAGGATTTCAAGTCAACTGCAAAATATAGGCATAGGCATTAAAACACACCTGGAAGGTCGTTTACGCCGATCAGAAACGGGATTGATCCTAAAGCGGAGGAACTCCAATGGGGATGATATCGAAGAAGAGTAGGTCGTCCCTTCTTTCAATCGGAATTTTCGGTCTATTGAAACGGTCTAATCCGGCGCAGAATACCGTTTTAAAATTCGTAATGTTGGAGTTTATGGGGCAGTAAAACTTGTGGGATTCGATCAGGTCATAAATCATCAGCTCAAAAATGCGTTATATTGGCAGCTTTGACGACATTTGACCCCATTAGCCTTCCTTTAAATTCTCTCAAAAGTCCGCCGGATCACTCAATCTTTTTTTCACTGATGGGAGGAAATGCAAGTAAATTATTGCATGCAAACGGCAAGTTCAATCACTTCCTTTTATTGCATTAGGGCATGGTGGGTATGTGGCTGCACCAAACCCACGAAGGAAGGGAGCATGGCACTACATTTCACAAACATATACTCTACGGAGTCATGTATCAGGAGCTATCTACAACAGTCGCCTACGTTCGAGCGAAGATGGCTGTTCCAGTTGGTCTGTGATGAGTTCGAGGGTCCTGGGCTGCCAAAACTGCCTTGAAGACTCAATGAATTAAAGTAAATCACCAAAGCTTTAAGCGCGTTGGAGGCCTGAAGTTCAGTTCGATTATAAGCTCTTTTGTTGTTTAGGAAGGCGTAGTATGATCTGTGGAAACCTGTTTAAAGTGCAGAATGCTGTTCGTTTGTGGAAGTACTCACCTCTAAAACTGTACACTAAATTCCTGTTAGCTAGCAGAGACAAAGTTCTGCCTATTAAACAACGATAACAAGCAACTACGTTATAACAACTACAACAAGCAGAATATACAGCAAAATATACATGTTTCGATGCATATATGCGACTGGCGCACTACCAAATTATAAATTACAAAAATGTCAAGTAGGACGCGCAAGATATCATGTATTGATCGCATGGATAGGATAGGACCTCGGGAGGGCGATGCTCCAGATATAGGAGTACTTTTGTGCAGCAGTATGGATGGATCAGTTTTACGGAATCCTCACAACCGTCGGCAAACTTGCACCAACAAGCCTCTCATGGGAAATTCTGAATAGTCCCAAAATTCTTCGCTGCCCACGGCTAACAGGGTAATGCGTCAAATAACTTTTTGAGGTCCGTTTTCGCTTTTTATCTAGCGGTTTGTCGTACATCCAAAGTGAAATACCCCGTCTTGTTCGTGACTCACCGACAACGGTTGTTTAGCTGGTGGCAAACTCGCTGCAGAAGAGGAATTTTTCCACTGCACTAAGTTTACGCTAATGGTGATTTAAACCAACTGTGAACAATCTGTAACCCCAAGAATTGGGATTTGGTCTCAATAACCGTCATGCGGTCGGGAACCCGTCGACTGATTGATGGGTGTGTGCAAAAAAGTGACATAAAAATTTAGCAAAGTTAAATGATATCATACTACCTCACAAATATGGTAGTAAGTCAAATTAAAATGACTGTAAGCCTCACTCCAAGCGCATATCATTTCTATTACGAGGGTGTTTATACACTGAAGTGGTAGCTCAGCATTCCTAAAGGTTTTGGAAATCTCGTCGGCTCACAAGATTCCGCCGCAAAAGTCCATAAAATATGGGGCTCCCATGACCCACTCCATTATCAAGCAAACCTGGTGTAACCCATAAGTGAGATGCGTAGAACCAATTTACTCCGAAAATGGATAGCAGATTCCCCATTTTATTTCCGTATGTAAAGTGTACGTACCGGCAGGTTTTAACATGCTCTTTTTTTTCGTGCTCTGTTAAGACGCATGTATGGATAAAAAGCCCAGGTTTGCAGACATCTATGCGCAACAACACTCTGTAGGCGGCCAATACTTGCGACGTGTTTGAAAGAAAATTTACCCAGGCAACCAGATGGAAGTCCCCAAATGGCATACAGAAACCCAAGTGGGTTTGAATAATTTCCCAGCTCGCCTTCGGTAAACCATGCTATATATCATTAGGACTGGTGTTTTAAAGCGATATTTCGCTCGGTTATTCACATTCCTCATTCCTAAAGTAAGGGTCCGTCCCGCGATACTTCAGAAGTTATCCACCAGTTGTGTGATTGTGCTGCACAATTTTGGGCTCAACGGTCTAATTCTCCCTCACATGCATCAGGGGCAACCCCAGTTCGCAACTTTCAAGTGATGCGCTTCAGAAAATGGTGGAATATTCGCACCGATACTCCTCCTCGCTCACCATAGCTTTCAGTCACCCTGGACCCTCACGAAATAGCAGTGGAAGCGATTTATGTGAACAGGCTTGGGCTTCGTACTTCAAAAGACATTGGATTTCACGTAATGGGTGCACTTGTGTTCTTCTCGAATCACATTCAGCTCAGAAGAGACCCTTCCACAAACTTTGCAGCGAAAGCATAATTAAAACTGGTCACGGCCCAGTCCCCGGGTGGAAGGGCGCTGAAAGCAAATGACGTCAAACTACCCCAGCATCAAAAGTAACGAAAACCATTGGTCATTATTTTTGAAATTGTGACGATAAAAGACAGTCCAGTGCACTTCTCATTTCAAGGCTGAAATAGGCATTGTTCAGAAGTCATTTTCCGGTTTCGGGTGCGATTCGGCCAGAATTCTGGATTATTCGAGTGAAAGTGTGGATGGAAGAGATACAATCGGATGGTGCCATCTGAAAATCCTTCGACAAAAAGAATTAACATTTGATGGCTGCTGAAGCGAAACCATAAAAAACCGCATCCATTGTCACGACGAACTCGGGCCAATTTGGTTCTAGCGCGGCACTATTCCGAGCACTGAAACAACGTACTCTTCTCGAAACCTCACACGAATTAGTGATATTCGGTGGATAGATAGGGGCAAAAATTATGAACAAAACTATAGAGGAATATTCATATGCGGACGGCGGTTTCGATAGCATTATCATCATTTGAATGACGCTCTTCTGCGAAGAGCTGTTTTTTGCCCCCACAAAGACGGCCTTGGAGCCAGTTTTTTGTCTGTGCTTGCCTTGCGTGTTAGCCAACTTTCATAGGGTGGGCCGGTTTTCACTGGTGCATCGCCAACTGAACGGAGATCTATGCACATGAACAGTATTACATAAGAGGCCGGGTACAGTAGTATAGGAATATTACACTGTCACGAATAAGGGCACAACACGGCAAAACGAACTTAAACCGCACATAGATGGGAGGCCTTACACGAACCCTTCTATCATAATGTCTTTGGGGGCAGTTAAACCCTGGGGAAAGTCACCGAAGCCGAACTGCATTGCTTTTCAATGATAAAGTGACCGCGTACCCCCGGATAATGGCCCCACGGCTGTCATCTTTGCTATGCGTGACACACCGAAAGCTACGCAAACCACGGTGGAGAGGATCCTGTGGCCAACAAAGATCACATAGGTTTCCCAATATTTACTACAATGGCTTCCTGACTGATTGTCATTTCCTAAGACTATTATCCTGAACTTCATGTAACTGATGGTTGTTTTGTTGCTTGCGATTCGTCCCAATTTGGCATTATATTTATTAGACCTAACGGCACATTAGCGCCGTCCTAAATACGAATTTGTCTGGTTGCACGCTGTCCTGTTTTTCGTTCTGTGGGTGGATTTGTGGCCAGTGTGCGACCAAAAAATCAGAAAATCAAGGTTTTAATTCGGGTAATAAGCGGCCAAAAAAGATAAAACTACACGGATTAAATATGGCTATCGTGACTAGTAAATGCGGTCAGTTACTCCAGGCAGTGTCGGCACTGAAATTATTCAACATTCGGTACATCATATCTCTCAACTTTATCTCCGTTTGTAAGCTTCTGGAACTACAGACAACTCCAAGTGTTTTTCCATCCATGAGCAAAATCATTACGCGGCTTGTGGTGGTAGCCGCCACCGCGTTTGTTAAACGCTCCCCTGGTAGCTTGTGTATCAATCAGCTATTACCACAAACCCACAAGGAGTGTCTCGTTGTTTCCTTAAATACGAACTGTGCCCGCACAATAAATACCTCATTTGCGACTGTATCGCCAATGGATGGCGCTTTGTGTCGACAACGCGCATCGCATGCATGTAGAATCCGTATAAGCCGTCGGAGATTACATAATAAAAGCGTTACACCCTAGGCGAATATGGATTATAACTAGGAAACACTGTTGCAGTGTACAAAAACCAAAATGAGGTTGCGTTTTCTTATCAAAATTCCCAGGAGCCTTCTATGAACTCCTCATAGGTCACAAAAATATGGTTATAGTGAAATACGTACCGATCCGTTGATCAGTGAATGTCAACAGTGCGCCACGTTTGACCGTTTGATTGGAATATCCAAATCAGCAGGTCCACTGCAGGTCTAGCCTGTCGATCCCCATCCATCTTTGAGGTCGCCTTGGAGGCTCAGGACTTTCCGACTTAATGCAGCTGAACACGACTACGTCTTTTGTTGGTCTGCGACCAACCAGCAATATTAACGAGTATTTTTTACTTACCTTCGACGAGTGTTCCTACGTGGACTGTTGGAGAACCTGACAACATCTTTTCTTCTTTGGAACTACATCTCATCGCCTAATTGACCTTGGGTGGTATGAAGATTTTGCTCTTTTTTTTACCACGTTGGGATGAAGATATAAAACTGTCGGCTGTAAACAGGACCCACTGAACACTCCCTCGTATATTGTTTTCTAATTCATTTCCTGCATGAAGCCTATATGGACCTTGTTTTAGAATTTCACACTCAGGTTTATCCACATAAACTCCTCAGGGGCGCCAATGTCCTAGAGGCAGTTCAGAGAAGAACCAGTTAGCCAATCGCCGATCGGGCACCGGCTGTCGGCTCTTTATCTTTTATCCTCATATGTTAGAGTTGGTCTCATTCTCACAGCTATCTCTAGGTCTTACCTCCTAATCCTCCCCTGCGGACTACCCACATGGATATAACCGTTATTATTGAAAAAATATGTCCCGAAAATTTTCACGGTAACATTTCACCTACCCTCACAAATGGAATTACTATCGATCTGCCCCCATGTACATACTCTATACTTTGGCACTAAAAGGTTAGCACTAACAATTCTTGAACAGATAACCCAACTGTTCCGCATCACTATCCAGTAGGAATACACACGAAGTTTTGAGATTCCTAATTGTAAAGCTGTGTTATGAGTAGTGGTACAGTCTGTCCTCTGGAGTCTTACACACATCTAAATGAGCCTGTTGACCGATGTCGACAGGATTCGCTCCGCGGAAAACTGTCTGAAGCCTGTCTAAACCCTGGATTTCGAAAAGAACTCTAAACTTGCTCGAAGCTCGGACATGTTTTCCCGTTGGTCGATAGTACAACCCGGCTAGGCGAGCCGTCAGACATCAGGCGAAAAGAAGAATCCGCACTGATCGGGAAGCCTGGTGGGTCCAGGAATCTGAGGAGATGAAGAAAACTACAAACGCCAGGAATGCGCACAAAATTTTTCAACTGATAGGTGCAAGCCCAAAAGGGCCTCTGAATAGCGAGACAATCAGTGAAAACGACTCATTCATCTCTAAAAAGGGAAATGTCTGATTAGTTGAGCTGAGCACTTTCAGCAACAACCCAGTTGGCCACCTGCTATTGCTCAATCGGATTCTCAACCCGAAAAGGAGCCAAGGACAGTGAACTCGGAACCCCCGACGACTTCGAAAGTGCGCGCCGTTTAAGGTTGAGGGTGAATCCTCAGTTGGTGCTTGCAAGTTAGACATGTCTAACTTATTTGCCCCTATCTGGGTGAAGAAGACCGTCCCATGGTTGGGCCACTTCTACCAGTATCACTAACCATTGATGAGCCGGGTCACAGGGCTCCCACCTTAAGAGGTGACAGTTCTCGACTCGACTGAGTTTACTGATTAGTGTTTTCGTGCTTCGTTACGAAGCCATAGTCTAGGCTGCCCACCTTGGTCGTTTGCACACATCCCAGGGCTTGGCAACAAGCTCTTTCAGGTAAACGATCCTCTGGCAAGCGAAATACATGTCCTGACCACCGTAATCTATTTAGCCGATCCATCATTGGAGAGTTCCGTTTTCCAAAAACTGTCTGACGTACGTCACCATTGCTATTCTGATTTTCTCACCAGACCTGGCCAGTGCTTCGGAGACACTGATGGCCAAATACAGCCTTCTTACATCTGCGCGTATGGACCACGCTCCTTATCCATAAAGCACCAAGGATCGCATCACTGCAGTATACGCCGTGCCCTTGACAGACAAACTGGCGTCAAGTTTGTGCCATAAATGTCGGAGGTTAGCGGAAACTGCTCTGGCTTTCTCTTTTTGAGAAGCAATGTGGTCTCTAGCTTGTACGTCGGAACCCATACAAATTGATCTACCACACTGATTAGCTCGTCTGCAAGCATCATGTTTGGGTTTCATCGTGCCCAGTTGTGTAGTAACACTTTGCAGGTGTGAATCGCATACCAAACCGTGCAGCAGAATCATTTAGGTTTTTTCATAGTGACTTGCTCCTTTGGAGGGTTTGATCCAAGTATAGCAAAATCTTCGGCACACTCAATGTCTGAGCGAACGCCCTGGCAACATTTTGATTCTCGAGGTTTCAGAAGCAAGCAAGAGAAGAGGAATTTCAAGCAGTACATCAGTAACGAATTTGGAAGGGAGTGATAAAAGAGCGCAATCTTGTCTTACACAACTGGGCGTTGTGAACTCAGGCGGAATCTTGCTATATACTCCGCTTCCGCAAGAGTCCGCACACAGTACCCTCATAACGGATGTTATTCTGGATCGCCAGATACCACCGTTTTTGAGGATCGACTGGGTCCAAAGTAGCTTTCAAAAAAACGACCAACTTGGGACGTTTGAAAGATGTTCAAGAACTTGTCTCAAGGTAAACATATGGTCTACGCATCCTCCGTCAGGGCGAAACCAGGCTTGATTCTCATGAGTTAGTATCTCCGGATATTCTAACAACTTGCGCAAATTATTGCTTCAGAGCACCTTGAATGTAAAGCTATCAGACTGGTGCCACGATGGTTTTCACATGACGTTCTGGTGCCATACTGCTGAGGCCTCTCTTACACTCACGTATTCCATCTTCTAGCCTACCCTAACCCAATTTGAATATTCTCCTCGCAGGTCTCAGCACTTGGACTGACCTCTTCGTTTGCCATGCATCACGCTAAGCTGCATCTTTACTGTGTCCCGCTTCACCAGCAACCCTAAACACCTCGAGCTGTCCGTCACAAAGAGACGACCTCATCGTGGTGTGACGGCTTGTGTGCCTGCGTGACCCACTGAGCTATATTGGGTGGTGTCCGTGCGACACTCGCAGTGTCTCATACCAGGTTGGTCAATGGTTAGAGGTCTGACTAACAGTCTCCTGGTCCTACATGTTTGGACCAGGAACATGTGTGGCTACTGGTTCTATAAAACTGGTAGTGTGCATACGCTTCCTGTCAAATACCGCTGCATTGCGGTCAGGCTTTTGAGCTGAAGTCTTTGCTCGAGGACCATAATCGTCCTCCCATCTAGGTGTGGACACCTTGGCAGTATCCCAGCCCACGTACAACCATGATACCTACAACTAGCAATACTTCCATGCTGTGTTGGCCGTCGTGTGGTGTCATCAGACGAGTCGCTTTACTTGCTACGAAAGCATGCTGCTGCCGATGCCTGTGTTGTGTTTGACAAGGAATAGAGCGCGGTAACAATCAGAGTTAGAACGGAAAAAACTGAGGGCCCAGAGGCTAGGCTTTATTCATCCAAAACTTTGATACTGCGAGCTAAAACGAGAAGTGATTTAACAATGAACAATGAAACGCTTTCAAGTTTTCCCTAGTACCCCATCCCACTCAAGTTTGAATACTCCTGCACTGGGACTGGCCGCTGTTTTCACCGTGCATCACATTCAGCTGTAGCGTCTGTGTCCGATTTCACTGACAACCCTAAACACCTCAAAATATGTTTTTAAACCCCGAAAGTCGGTCTGCTTAGCTGCTTCTAATATTCGCACACTGATGCAAGCAGGACAACAAGTCACTTGTTCGTATGCTGGATTCCCTCTGCATTGATGTATACTCTCTATCAGGAACAAGGATACAGGACCATGCACTGTAATTGAACTGACTACCTCCTTGCTCTCTTCCAACTTCCGGGTGTGTACCTCTGGTGATGCAGAGGCCGCTGCAGCTGGATATGCCGGGGTGGGTATTGTATTGAGAGACCGAGCGGAAGCTCATCTACATGATTGGATACCCGTTGGTAGTCGCCTCTGTGCGGTTTGTTTGGCGACGTCTGTGAGAGGATCTCGAGAAAGTGAGGTCCATTGCACTCTGCTTATTGTGTCTGCGCCCCGGCGGACTGTAGCTCTGAATCTGTCAAAGACAGCTTCTTTGATGCTCTGGATGCTCTTTTACAACAGGCTAAAAGCTCAGACATCGTTGTGGTTGGTGGTGACATGAATACCCTGGTATGTATACGAAGCGCTGCTGAGTCCCATTTGGGTGAATTTTCAGGTTGGATACGAGAGACACAACGGAAATCGCTTCCTTCAAATTTGTGCCGACGACAGACTGTTCATTTGCAGTATCAGTTTCCGGAACAGCGGAAATCGCTTGACGACGTTGTGCCCACCAACGAACCACTCTCAAATCCAACTTGACAACATCGTCTTCAGTTACCGGTGGTGATTGTTGATCACTGCGCGCCACTCCTGAAACACTAGTGTGGACTCTGACCATGTACTTTTGCGCCGCTGCTTTTCAGGTCGATGCAAAATGCGCGCACCTCGCTTAGCCATCGAGAAGCTAGCGGATCCGGAAATCAAACCAAACTTTCAGAACGAGCTCTTCAAACGTCTACCAGACGTGTCGGATATTAACAGCCGATGAGAACAGATATCCAAAGTACTATTCAGAGGCGGAACTTCCGTTTGCGGCGCAACCTAGTCAACTTCATCCAAACATTGCTGGAGGCCAGGCGACAGATTCCTCCCGACCACAACCACAACTCAACCCGACGCATCATCCGACGCCAGGTGAATCTGAGTGTCCGTCCAGACCGAGAAGCTTGGTTGTCCATGAATGCCGAAGTAATGGGAGGTGCGAAAAATGCGTGAAACGTCCGCAGGCTGTTCCACTTGATTCGTTCGACTGATTCTCAGAAGTCTCTTGTCAGCGAAACTATCACGGACCAAAATGGCTCCCTGATATCCAGCAAAGCAGAACGTTTGGACCGGTGGGCACAGCACTTCGAACAGCCATTCAGTTAGCCACCTGCTACCTCAAATCTAGAAGCCTAGCCTTCAACAGAAAGGTGGTCAGTGAACATGGAGCTCTCCTCAACCTCAGAAGTATCCGAGTGCATCCCAATGTATTTATTACTCAAGCGTCATCGTGCTGCTGGTTCTGACGACCTACCACCGGCTCTGTTCAAGTAAGGCAGTTTATTTCTCAGCCAGTGCCTGTCTGGCCTATTCGTGTCTATCTGTGAGAAAGAGACCGTCCCAGATATTGGGGTGAGTCGGCAATAGTGCTCATTTCCAAAAAGGCTACTCGCAGTGACTGTGGTAACCACAGAGGTATAAGTTCGACTCTTGTTGCAACAAGGCTTCTGATGTCACTGATTCTTCGGCGTCTTACTGCTGCACGCGAATCCTTGACCCGTGAGTTTCAAGCGGGATTTCGACCGGGTAGAGGCCGCTTCAACCACATTGCACTTCGTCAGGTGTTAGAGCAACGCCATACGTACAGACCACCAACCATCTTGTTATTCCTTGACTTCAAGGGTGCGTTCGATTCTGTCAGTCGATCAGTTCTGTTAACCACACTTGCTCAACAGAGTGTACCCCAGAAGTTTGTGAACATCATCCGGTCCGTATATTCACATACTTCTGGGCGCGTAAGAGCGTATGGTGAACTCTCGCCCAAAAGCGAGACGCCTCAGTGGTTAGAGCGCGAATTTGCCGACCGGAAAGTCCGTGGTTCGAATCCGACCTCTGACTCTCGCCTTCCCCTGTCTAGGCTTGGGCAACCTGGAAATATCCCAGCCCTCGTGCCGCCTTCTGGTGGCACGGCAGTTAGGCACCGAAAGGGTGCTACAGCTGAACGATTTTTTTCCCTACAAAAAGTGGTGTCCGACAAGGATGTCCACTCTCTCCATTCCTCTTCAACTTCGTCATTGTTGAAGTAATGAGGCGAACACTGGAAGGTCTTCAAAACTCCGGTGTTCAAATTGTTGCTGGTGAGAACCTTGTCGATCTGGAATACGCAGACATCATTCTCATCTTTGAAGACGAAGGCGCAGCATAATCTCTGTTGACTAAACTGATCACCATCATACCATCTTTCAGAAAGCGCCTGGCACCTTCAAAATGCAAAGTCATGTTTCAGAACGTGCACCCTCTGCACATGCTCTCTGCAATTCAAGGAGAAGTTTTGGAAAATTTTACTTTCCTCGGTAGGTGTGTTAGCGCTGACGGAAGTGTTTCTGATGAAGTCAATGCATGGGTCTCAAAAGCCCAAATCACGTCTGCTAGTTTGTATCACTTGCAGCACCAAAATGTCATATCGCTGGGTTTCAAGATTCGCGTGTACCAGGCTACAGTAAGGGCTGTGTTATCGCAAGGTTGTGAGACATGGCCTCTGTGGACAGTCAATGTGAAGCCTTTTCAGGTTTTCGGCGACCGATATCTCCGAAGGGAGGGGGTCACGGTTGGGATTCTCCATTCCACTGGTATTCTGTTTGCGTTCCAGATCTTCCGTAGATAGGGTCATCAGGCTGCTCACCAGGGCTTCATCACCTTCTCTGAGAAGTGCTGAGTGCAGACCCCTTAGTTAGTATCACTATCAAAGAGAAATCGCTTTAACCTCCGTTGTAGCTCGACTCTGTGTTGCTTATTTTACTCGTCTTTCGAAGGCGTGTGAAGCGGGACGCGAGATCACCAAACAGGTTTCCGGTCGGGAAAGGGTGTGGACCAAATCTTCATATTCCATCAATTGTTGTAGCAACGGCATACATGCACGCGCCCTACAACCTTTTTGTTGCAGTGGAGTAGTGATAGCACGTCCGCCTCGCATATCAGATGTCGTGGGTACAAATTCAAGCACGACCGTGGATATCTCAGGGACCAGTATTGCGTTTGATAACTTGTGACACTAAAGAGGTATATCATTGAGTCTCGCAAGGTGCGTGTACCAAGCTATAGTGTGGGCTGAATGGCTTTATGACTGCGACACTTGGTCATTACGGGTGGGAGATCTTAGACACATATGGACCTTTGAGCACCGATACCTCAGAACTATAACCGGATTAGTTTGGAACAAGCAAATTCTGAATGAGTTTATCAGAACACGGGCATTTACTGAAGGAGAAGGTACTTCCCTCAAGGCCTACATCGAGCGATGCAAGCTAAGGTGACCAGCTCATGTGTTACGTATGCCGGCGCACCATCTACCGAACGCGGCGTTGTTTTCTGTGCCTGATTCGAAGTGGTGGAAACCCAGAGTTGTGCAGAATATTATGTGGCACTAGAGAATGAGGGATTTTACGAAACGTTTGAATACTGTTGATGCTGTTCGCCTCTCAGAATGGGAGCCGTGTGACCGTCCCTACACTTGCTTGAATACAGTGAACAATATGGCGGCTAACCGACGCTAGTGGAGCTCATGCTGTCACTTTCTACTCAGATTGTCTGACTGAGTACTGGAAGTGCGGACGCCTAAGGTATTTGTGGTAGGCCAGCCATAGACCCTTCTCTCTGTCCAGGCTTTTTTTTAAAAAAATACTAACATGATTCTGCTATATTGAAGTACCAGTGTTCTTCTCTGGTGTTGCTGTCAATGTTGATGATGACGGTGACTGCACCCATAAATTAGTTACTAGCGCTAGCGCATTCAACCGTGTTTCTTAGCTCCATCATGCTCATTTTCAATGTTGGGTTTGATCCTGCGAACTCAACCATGCCCTGCATGTTAACTACGGCCGGCACCTTAAAGTTGTTATTTCTCTGTTGGGAGATGCTAATGCCTCTCTAGATTTCTAGAGGGGAGGACTGACCCACAACCTTTCAGATAATAGTTGGACACTCTTGATTAACCAGCACTGAAACAATATAGCATCACGCGCCATTCAATCACAATTCGAGCCCAAGCATCTGTTTTTGAATTGGCGATCGAACGACGACGTTTTACAGGGAAAGGCAGAAGTTGTTTGATAAGGCGGTTTCCCTGTCCAAATATGTTACATCATTGGGTTATAACAAAATTGTGAACTTTCGATTTCTAACTCAAGTGATCGACTGTGTTTCCGTTCCAGCTTCTATCTTCGTATTGTTTTTCTCCCTGATGAAGCTCCTGGACCAGGTTCATCTTGAGAGACTGGTATCAGAACTGAGTGGTGCTAGCAAGCGCTATAATGTCGACGTAAGGTAAGGAATTTTGTTCAACGGGGCTTTTTATTTTCATCCTGAATGGCGTGTATGACGGGACAAACCGGCGGTCTTTTGGTTAGCGAGACAATGTGATTAGTTCGTTTAGTTCTTCACCACATATGAATTTCTTCATGAGATTCCTCTACAGCTTTCTCGTCACTTCTGGCTTGTATGTTCCTGTGCTTTGGAGGTTCCAGAGACTGGTGTTTGGCAGTCCTGGTTTCACCATATTAGACTAACGTATGAAAAGGATCGGTGGGGATCACAGTCTGCGTTACAATTCATAGGCATCACAGTTTACACATAGGCACGGTCCAAGTGACAGCATTTAAGTCCTGTGCTTGATTGGTACTCGCTCCTCTGTGGACTTTTGGCATAAACTACTGGTGATGAACGAACTTCAGCTCCTCTTCACAAACGACTTTGTCATATGGATTATTGCGGTTGTGGATTTAACCTTCCTAAGGGAGATCCAAGTCATTTACCAGATTAGAAAACGTTGGGCCGCGCCTTGGACATTGCCTGCATCAATTTCCCATAGTTATCACATTCTCGGCAAGTGACGCGACCTTCCAAGAAGGCTTTATCGCTGATTACCTTTCACGATAGCAAAAGGTGTTAGCGGAACCGGCCCCCCCACACACGAGGCAATTGAGCTAAAATGTTGCAAACTTTCATGGGAATGGGTTTGCCAAAAAACCTAGTGATCTCCACAAATAAGTCGGTAGTTCTCTTTTTCTTTTCTACATGTCCCAGTGCTTACCACCCATAAATTTATCCGAGACAGTTTCTTTTCCATGATCCAGAAGAATATAAATCAGCGTGAAGAGGCACCACTGTTGATTCGTTGGGACACGTGTCCAAACTTGGCCTCACCACGACTAGTTGCTCTGTGTTCACTGCCTGTCCATTGTGGATAGACTTCAAAGAATAGCACTAACATACATTCTCGAAGCTAGTTATATGGGATCAATATCTCCGGGTGATTTTAGAATTGTTCTTCAACAAGGTTGGAGACAAACCAGACAGCACTACTTCAGATTGTTGTAATGGCATTTGTGTTGGTGAATTTTGAAGTAAGCTGTCGTGCCTCTCGATTCAGGCGCAAATGAGCGTCTTCGATCGAGGATCCTTCGGATTCTCAGGTAATCTTGTCATTCGGATCCGGCAGCGGTTAACCAAAACGGATGACTGTTGCTCTCCCAGTTATTACGTACGAAGAAAACCGCTTTCAATGGTTTCGCTGTTGTTGTTTTTTTGGCACTTGGTCGAAGACGCTGTACAGTGCCTTCCTGTTTGACTGATGCTGAACGCATTGAAGAATGTGTGATATAGAAGCACTGGGTTTCTTCACTCATTTTATCGTTTATTTTTGAAGAGCATGTTCACAGACATAAAAAGTAAATGCGAGCGATGAATGTGAAAGGGTTACAGGAGAATATGAGATAAAAGAGAGAAACGTCTCTTTCGAAGTCATGCCACCAACAGTTTCAGTCAGATAAGATGAAGCACAACGTATGTAAGAATTTTGGTATGGAGACAAGCGTGTAAAGATCAACAGCCGAAGAAAGGGCAAACAATGCTGAATGCTCTTCAAGGCGCGGTAAGCTCTAGCACAGTCAAGACTCGCACATCAGGCACAAAGTGTCCGTCATACTGGGTCTGGTGTGAGATTCAATGGCAAGAATGTGCACTCAACGCCATGTACCACGCATAAAAGTGTCGTAGGTACGCAGGGAGCCCACAATGGCAAGCAAACACAAGTCACTGACTGTGAACTTAGGAAGTCCCAGTCCAATAACAGCCTTGGCGGATTGAGGAAAGCAGATACCTCGATAAGAGATGATCATCGGTTGGTGGACCAAAAAGTCGACATCACAACCAATTGCACGTAGGGCTGAGATTATGGCGAGGGAATATTCATCAGCACCATACTTCTGCTTCTTCTCATTCCACACAGTCACTCCGCGCCCATCCGAGACTATGCTAACGTCTATCACAGTTGCTCGGCGCTCCCGAACAGCGATTAGGTCAGGCTTGATGAAGGACGTCGAAGTAGGTGCTCTCAACTCCTCGAAGACGGTGTATCCCAGGCGACGGAGACGCTTTGCGAGTTCCCTTGCAACCCGACTATGACGAGCACATCTGGCATCATGCGTGATCCAGCAGGACTGCAAAATATGCACCAAACTCTCCGGTTGGCCACAGTTTCCACGACATAAGATCGTCTGGCCACCATGACCATGCCGAGCGCTTCTAACTCTCGTCCTGAGCAGGTTGCATCGGAGCTGGATACCGCGGATAAATATCCGAGGAAACACTCGTTCTGGAAATACAAGCCATCGATTCGAAAGGGGTGAAGCGACCAACTCTCGTAAACCGCGACCGTCAACGCTGTTGTGCAGACTATCACCCCAAGCAGCCACCAGCTCTTCCTTGGTGTTTACGCATGCACCATGGACTCGGATCGGAAGGCTGAGATCCCGAACAATCTTGCCAAATGCGGAATCGTTGACAACATTGCGTAGTACTCGGCACTGGGTAGAAAAGAGCTTTTCCATACGCGCTCTCCGCTGCATCGGGATTGTTGCACTCAGACTTGGGATACCAAGTCCCCCATGTTGTTTACCGGCGTGGATGTAGCTGATCGGGGTGTCCTTCGGTAGACGTAGCCAGCCACGAATAGATTGCCTGATGTAGTTGTCCAACCTTTTGAGCGTGTTTCGGTGGACTTGGCCGAGCACGAGCGAATATGTCAGCCTCGGTATCAGGTAGTTCCTCGTGATCTCCATTCTTTGATGCGGCTTCAACGGGGCACGCGTCACCTCATCGAGCAGTTTGAGCAGATGCTGTCGGTGGTTGAAGACCCCTTTCCCTTTGAATGTAAAGGGAATGCCCAAATATGTTACGGTGTCTGTCGGACCCAGAGGAGTGATGAGTTCCTCGGCGAAGCAAAATGGTTCGACTGAGACTGCTGTCGCCCGATGTTTCCTGTCCCCACAAATCACTATCGCTTTCGTCTTTCGGGCGTTTATCCTCATACCAGCTCTTCCCAACTCCACCGCAGCAGCTTCAAGCTTCTCTTTAAGGCGAGCCTGACTTTCTGCACACACGACCCAGTCGTCAGCGAAGGCAAAACCATCTACTAGGGTGTCATGGAACTGATATCCCAGTTGCGGCATCGACAATCCAAGAACCTCATCCATTGCCATGATGAACAATAATGGGGAGAGTGGATCTCCTTGCCTCACACCTCTGTGGCAGTGGACCTCGGAATTGGGGAAAACTGCTACAGCATTCTCATAGGACTGTGCGATGTATCGAACTAGAGGTGACGGTGCTCCAAACGCCTTGGCAGATCTGACGATTGTGTCATGCGAAACCGAATCAAACGCTTTCGAGATATCAACAAACGCCAAGCTGAGGTTAGAAGCAGTCGCTGAAGAGTGACGAAGCAGGGCATGTAACAGCGATGTAGCTTCCAAACAACCGTCTCGATGTAGAAATGCAAACTGGAGTGAGGGCAGTTGCAATCTACGACTCCAGCGATCAGCAAGCACCTTATGAAAGCATCGGACAAGAATGGATGACACGGAGATCGGTCTCAGTTGATCCGGTGAAGTCGGATTTGGGACCTTCGGAACTAGAGTAATACGGGCACGACACAGATGTGGGGGACAACCCCCAGATAATAAGAGTAAGTTGAAATACCCAGCAAGCGCGTTAGCATTGAACCGGCGGAGCATCCTGGGCGTGAGCTTGTCCAGGCCTGGGGACGAATTGCCCATTAAACGGATCGTACGACCGACTTCCTCTCCTGTAATTGGCTCAATCAAGCTCCAATCGGATGGTACTACTACGCGACTTGGCCGGCTATCCACGTGTTTTGGAGCTGAGAGCACCTGTTTCCAGTACTGCTCGGCGTTCAGAGGTAGGCCGCAGTTACCTTTGTATAGATCCTTCCATGACCCATCGAGCACAGCAGACGCTGCATTTTTCCGTCTTTGGTGGTATAGGGTCTGGATGGCGGCGTAGTTGGCTCGGCGGATCTGCTTTCGGTTGACCGGAATCCGATGGGCTAACTGACGACGGCGTCGGGATACAGTTTTCCAGATGTGTGGAAATGTCCTGGAGGCGTGGAGGTCCAGAAGCGACAGGACTTGCTCCGGTGTCATGATGCCAGACTGCAACCCTCGGGCAAATGCCAGGAGGTCAACACTAGCAAGCGAACTGTCAGCATGGGATTCCAAGAGTGACACGGCGCAATCCACGGTTTGTTTAAACCAGACGCTATAGTCATCAGCTTCTGACGAGTAGGCCGTTATTTGACCGATAGCTTGGTCAGGACCCCCAGATGGTGATTCGTCCTGTTGTGCTTGCCAGTTAAGCACCCGTAACCTGGTTTTGATGCTGATAGCCGATCGACCAGGAAAATACTGCTCCAATCTCGCGAACAGCGCGGTTTGCGTGCCACAAGACGGATATAAATTGTTAGCCAGGCGCAAGAGCGATTGTGACTCTTGTTGGGACCAACGGGCCCCGGAATACTTCACTCGGCCAAGCTTATCTGCATTATGCTGGGTGGGGTGTACGTGCCGGCGATGTTGACTCAGGCCAATCTTCGTCGGAAAAAGGCGGGAACAATCAGCGCAGGCCAATTGGGCGACCATGTTCGTACCAACACTTTCATTGTTGTGAACTCGATGGTGGGCTACCAAGCCAGCTTTTGATTTGCAGCACTTGCCACATTCCTCACACGTGAGCCCCACGAGTCTCTCCTGTGTACTGGTTGGAACTGGTGCGGAGGCGCCAGATGATTCGTAGTGTACACTGTCGAAAGTAACCAGCGCATCGAAACCAAACCGGGTGGTTAGCCCTGTCTGGAGTTGCTGAACTCTTAGCTCACCCAGACTGGCGTCCAGGCTCCCTAGTCGGCACCACGAGGAGGTGGTTCAGCTCGCCGACTGATGTCGCTCATGTCCACATCAGGATTTTCTCTAAATTAACTGGGTCTTGTGACAGTAGTGCACCAGCGCTCAACGCGTTGTTAGTATCAATAAGTATGATTATTTGACTGCTATTTTCGCTCTAGTAGGTCCTTCCAGCATTCCTAAGATCACCAAGCAGTTGGGACCTCAGTGTGGCACGAAGTACTTCCAGCATCTACTCAGCTTGAATCGTTATCCCAAGATACGGAAGTTGTAGTGACTTGTTAGAATACGTTGCGTGACCATGCAATGAACAAGACCACGCTTTAAAATTGGCGTGTTCGATGTGCATAGTTGAATACCGGTTGACCACATATGGTTGTTGCTAATCCTATCGCAATATCTTGCGCATCTGGTTACCATCTGGCAGCTTAGTTTTGTTTTTGATTCAAAGTAAGGTTGGAACGCTGTCCCTTTGGTTGAAGATCGGGATCTACATCGGGAGCCTATGAACTAACGGATGATGCATGTTCACATCTAATGGTTTCCTTTTCTTTACTTGTTACTGGTTCTCATGTGGCTTGCGTCGTTTCTTCATTCCCGCTCCTGAAGTAGAACGCCTCTGTGATTAACCCAATTGTCACTCACATCCTAAGGCCCCGATCAATGTTGCTACCTTATCGTGGTGATCGGGTTTGTGTGCTACGATGACCCCGAGGGCTATGCCGATTGGAGCCTAAGCGCTCCTTCAGGGTCACCCATATCGGACAGGCCGAGGGCGAGTAGCCAGACAAAAGCAACACAGGCTTGAAGTCATCCTGGTTTTTTTGTCGTGTTTGATCTCTGTTCCCTTCTGAGTGTGTGCTTCTAATCGCTGATTGTGTATGGCTTTATTGGACCAGAATCTGGCAGATTTTCCTAACTTCATTGTTGTTCTGATATCGTTTGCTTCGTCGGTGTTTTGCTCCTTCTCATCGCATGATTCCTCACTGGTCATTCATCCCGATACGAGTATTTTATCGCTGGGAACGCGTTTTTTCCTTTTCATTTCCTTTTTTCCGCCAAGCGCTACGGAAAGCAGGTACAATAGAAATGATGTTTGACGAAGTTATGTAACGTCCTTTTGTTTCGTAAGCAAAACGGGAGATCCATATCTCAGTGCACTGGTTAGTTTCACACACCTTAGGCTCTGTAGTCTGCTACAATGTTTCGTCAGCCTATTTATTCATTCGGTTAGTGATTTGATGTGTAATAATTTAAGTAAATCATTGACCCAACTGAGGTTATCAACTAACCTCTTCTAGCTTTCCCTGTTTGTGATATTTCAACTGACTCCTTATGAAAATGACGAACCCTAGACCACTGCTTTTAGTTTCCACGACTTCTGTTGTTCAAGCTTCAGAAGTGTATGATAGCGAAAAGAATGAGTATCAATGGATTGTCATACCTGATTTTTATCGCCGATCTTCAGTGCACACGCTTGTGTGCCCATGCGATATCGGTTGTTGACACTGGCTTCTCAATGTTGGTCCATTGTCAACTTTCACAAGGATGCATTAGATGAAGTGGCACTTCCCCGGTTCACCTCATCCCTCTACATAATGTTTCCCGTTCCCACCTGCGCTTGTTCAGGTACAGCTGTTGTTACTGGCTATATATTTTCGTTCGCTTTCCTCAACGAAAACTCCCGTCGTTTCAGAGAAAGTCATAAACTGTTTATTCAATATGTTCAATAGCTTTATTGCTTTCAAAATTCCCATAATCTATCCCACTGAATCTCATGTTGAGCGATCTATTATGAAGCGAATGAGTTACATCCTGTCATTTAAAGAATAAAACGTCTCCATTCCTATAGAACAGTAGAAAATACAGCTGAGTTAATAGCCATGCATCTGTGTGACTGCCAAACGAACCACAGCATCTACTGTTGGAAGGTGCTAGTCCACAAAGACAGTAACAGACAGTGCCTGTCAAAAGTGCCTGTCTGTGCGAACATTTGTCTGCGTTTTCACATTGCTTTCGTCGCAGCGCCAGTGTTTGTACATAATTCTTCGGGTTTGCTTTCGGAATCGTACCTGACATTGTTTTCGGGTGGTGATTGCCTTCAATTGAAGATAGTCTTTTACCTCATCTTGGCGTACTAACTTGGCGGTACAGACTGACGGAAGCAGGCATTTATGGTCCACCTCAACCGTCTCGCTCAAGGCAATGGTCGTACCATTCAAGTCCACTCGCTGTTTCCGATATTTATTGTTCGTCCTATCTTATATCCAGTTTGTCCTATTTGCATTGCCTCCCCCCTCCCCATGGGTGCTACGTTCTCGCAACTCCTAGGCTTGAAAGTTACTCGTGCAAAATGGTATCGGAGGAGAAACGACAGTTCAAGGAACTTTGTAGTCGGATTGGCTCAGACAAGCAGGACACAGAATCTCACCGTCTGGGATCGTCACAAACACTTCGCGGGTTGTGGGAAATGACCGGACAGGCAGTCAATCCTGACCTGTATCACATGAGTACTGCCCAAGAACAACCTACGACAGTACGTTGAATTTTTCCTCCGGCCATTCCTAAGGCGGTTTGGTGGTTACCCTATCAGTGGAGTTCCACCTTTCAACGTTGAAACTGTCATCATAGACATGAGCTCAATTGTCCTGTTTTTAGGTTACGTTTTTTTTTTTTTGCGCCCATATCCTGATTTTCACCAGACCGTCGTAGGTAGTTCTTGTCTGTAATCATCCCAATTACATCTGGACCCTTCCTACTCTTACAGTCCTGAAACTGATAGATCGGCGTAGAATCTTGCGGCTCTGGTTCGATTATTACGCTTAACGGTTGGTCTAGTAGTGCCGTTGGCGAGGCTTTAATGTGATTTTTATAGTCAGGCAGGCGCCAATATAACCAAGGTAGCCAAAAGCTTTTATTGATATAGAGGAGACCACCCAACCACTGCTCAGGAAGTTCCTATTTAGAAGTTCATGCGTTGTGCATTGTTGATAATTCCCAACTAGGATGGACTGACTGCACACTGCCTCTCGGATTCCCATCACAGGTTATCTTCAATTGCAGGATGAAACCTGGGTGAGAAATCCCCAAATCCCGTTAACACCGCAAGAGGATCTAGTCCTGTCCAGCCTCCATTTTCCGCACATATTTGCGTCCTGCTTGTTGGATAACGAAAACGGGACGATTTTTACATGTTTCAGACTGTGAACTTTTATCGCCCTTGAATAGTGTTTCTCTTGTGTCCTAGTCGAACATTTTATTGTATCGTCGTTAGCATTGTGTCGACAGCAGCTAATGCCATTCTGAACTGCTCGGTTGGGCTGGTTACATCTTCCACTTTGTTGGCGATTTGCAGTCTGCATTGGTTGCTCGGAAACCTTGTGAAAGTCGGGTTAGTTTTTGTGTAGATTTCGTGCTGTAAGTGAAGCCAATCTATGCGGAAAGGCCGAGAAGCACAGTGCTTCCCAAATCTCCTCACACTACCAGCGGATTAGTTTTTGCATTGATTCTATCTCCGCCTCGCCGCAAAATCACATGTTACGCAGCATTACGCTTCCATCACATGTTTTCCGAGCCAATCGCATTGTATCACATGACTTGCTGATTTTAATATATTGGTCACTTCCTCCGATCAGTCGAATTTTTGTCAGCTGACTTTGCGGTACATTACACATTTATCCTAGGTGCGTAGTATGGGTTGTTTACGACGAAGCAGAATAAGTTTAATTATTCAGTTGTGTCGTTCTTTCCCCCTAACCACTGTGTTACCATTGTTACTAACACCTGCGGCTTGTCTGGTTCGTTTCCCCAGGCAGTATTGCATGTGCAAAAGGTGTGTCCAAAGGTCATAATTATTATTCGGATTCACTTGAATTGTCTCCTGTAGGAGAGTGTTCTCGCACTGATGTCACTGTCTGTGGTGGTGGTGGTGGTGATGTTTGTATTTCATGGTTTTATTCGCTAGACTGCAGTCCACTTAATTGTGTCTGAAATATTAGACGCTCTTCTTGTCGATGGTCGTGAACCACTGAGTATATCTGGCAACGTGGAACCGGAACTATGCTACACGTAAACGTGCAACAGTCTGCAACAGTCAGTCCTCCTTAGCATGATAGGACAGCCATGTTCACAGCAATGTTGGCATCATCTACGCGCAAAGAGAACTGTTTTCCCAACTGCGTTTATATGGACCCCTTCAGTACCGTACTTTTGCTATTGATATTACGGCTTTATTTCAAAGTTTTCATGCTCTAGTTTTCAGTCGACTTTTGAAAACACGCGTTCCCGCAAAAAACATTGCTTTCCGAAGCCAGGTGCCTGCCACAAGCCGACAAAAACGATGACTTAGAAGGCTTAACTTGAACCATTACCTTTGGTATAGCAAATGATAAACTTGGAGTTGAAATATTGGTTTTCTCACTCCATTAGTCAGTTCGATAAGACGGACTCAGCGCTTTCTGGCTGTGTTTGTATCTCTTAAATCAGAACATGGGGCCCCTGATCTACTGTGATTTTGAGGAAGTTAATGATTCCCATAGTTGGGCTTTCCTGTGTCTGATATAAGTCTTTCTAGTGCTTCATCGATTAATTTTGCAAAATATTACGGATGGTTTCTAGTGAAGTTGGGTTCAACACAAACTGGATAAACGAGTCTTTTCTGTTCTGACCGTTCTGCTTATTTTATCGCAGTTTCTCACCCAGAGATTGTTGCTCCTGTTACGTTCACCCAATACCCCTTCCTGAACGACGACTGACTTTTTCTTGACTTCTCCACCATAACAGGCGGTAACTCATCTGTCAGCGAATAGTGGTTCTACTACAGCTAAAAAGCGTTCACGTTCGAATACTGCGTCGAGTTCTGACGACGGCGCCAGTCCATCGTCACCAACACGCTATAAAACCACTGCATCGGGGCTGTCAGTCAAAGACCTATTTTGTTTGATGAGCACGTTGAACAGCTGTTTCGGGCCGGAATACGACTTCCTTTCAGCACGGAGCGATGAATTCTGCTTAGAGCCAGAGTTATGGGTAAGCCGATTTTTGATTATGTTATGCACCTCCTTCCTCAGTATTGTGGAATTTGTTCCCAAGTGTATACCTTATCCAAGCGCTCATACCGTCCGCCGAAATTGCCATTTACTTTCAGGCTCGTTGACATAAAGACATTGTTTCGTTGCGAGCTGTAGGTTGCCAGTGTAGCACGTGACCTATATGCGCTTCCTGCTAGGCAAGTTTCCTGGCCTACGCCAATCATACCTGGACCCGGGCAGGTTGATGTACTGACCCTTAGTCTGGTACCGGAATTTTCACTTAACAACTAGGCGCGACACACGCAGCCCTCATTTTTGCAAGTCCCCACTGTTTGGCAATATGTATGTTGGATTTATGCATCAGTAAGATTTACCTTGTCACCGTGTTACTTGGGTGGACCACTTTCCCATATGTGGGTACTAAGGTTGCGTATCTTACCTAATTCTCACATAGAATCCGATAATTACATGGCACTGGACATTATGTTCTCGGATGAATGGGATGCAATGCTCTTTTGAAGTCGCTTGCTATGCGCTCACAATAGGGAGCGAAAAGCCTAATGTGGCTGATTTTTTGTCTTGGAATGAGTTTCAATTGTTCCACCAATTTATCTGCTGTAAACCGTGTACCATGGATACACTAGTTCTGGCTGCTACACTTCCGATCTCCGAAAAGTGGGAGAGCATGGAAGCCAAGAATTGGAGGCGATAGCATTTTCACTTAGTTTGGGAACTGGGTAGCTACGCACGGAAGGCGATAGCTTTGATGCATAAACGCCCCTGACTGCGCGATTGGGTCAGTTCTACAAGTGTCATTAATCATTGATGAGTTGGGTCCCGCGGTCCCCATTCAGGTAGGCGGCAGTTGTCAATTGGACTTTGTTTACTGGTTAGTGTTTTAGTGCTTCGTTGTTAGGTCATGCACTGTCCACCTCTCGGTCGCTTCCACTCAGTACAGGGCTGGTTGGAGAGAGCTCTGCGAGGCAGATGGTCCTCTGGAATGAGTTCCCCTCCCTGTTCATGGGACGCCTAGTTCATCTGTAAGCAAAAATCTATACTTCATTCCCTTAAGAATAAGATCTAGCCGAAGTTATTGAAGTACGTCCTTCTTACCTCAGCCTTCTCTCTAAATGATATTTCTTGGACTGGCGGCATTACCTTGATTTCAGTAGCAGCGACGGGTTCGTATGCCTGGCTTACCTATCCTTATCTTCTAATTAACCTCATTCATCCCGCAGTTTTCATTTAGGCTGTCATCTGTTCTAGAACTGACTCCAAGCTAATTAACTCTCTATTTTTATAGTCGCGTGCACGGGTGCATCACACCATATCGGAATTGTTGCGATTGATTGTGTTTCTAGCAACGCAACTGACCTTCTGACATCTGTTCGCGTTGCTACTCCATATAATTGGTAGTTTTTGGATTTAAAACTGACTACTCAATACCGGATGGCCTATATTACCTTCCTGTCTTTCTAAATCGATCGCGGCTCTCAGTTAGGAATATGGAGGTTTATTCTGTAAGCACAATGTGCTACAATCGAAGTTTGATTCTCAACTCTTTCCGTTTCGAACTTTTCATGCTTGTTTGTGGTCCGTTCGCCTGTGTGTAAAGGCTTCTGGTTATGTATCACGGGAATTATCTTTCATTTCTTGATGATGGAACATTGTTGGCCGTCCAATTTCAGATTCCACCTTGGTTCCTCACTTCGTTTTGTTTAAACGAACATCAGCGACAATTGTTTTGTTGCATCGCGATCAGCATCCATATGCGACACCTGTCCGTCATATTCATCATGGGACGTTCGAAGGAAAACGCCTGTGAGCAGATGTGCGTGCGGCCTCAGTTTGTCTTAGTACGCCTTTCCCCACTGGATTCCACTTTTAGTAGAATGGGTTTTATTTTTATCGCTGAGTGGTGCGCTATGCGACTGAACTGTATAGATCTCAGGCACCTGTCCCTCCTGTTAATTCGGAGTGTATCACCTTTCGCAGCTGTGTTCACTTTCATTTATGCATTCAATTTCAACCAAATAATTGTTGCTTTTTTCGTCGGCTGCAGGTTGTGAAACACTACATTTCTCAGTTTTGCTCCGTATATGTTGACAAATACGAAGATATCTCCCCTGAACTTTGGAAAACCATCGAAGAGGAGATCGTTCCTAGTCAGTGTCTAATCTACAGGTAAGCTTTTTCTTATGGTACTCTCCTTCTCAGCCCAGAATGCCTTGTCTCTCCTCTAGGCTGACAGCATGCTTTCGCTAGGCCATTGCGTGGTCCTTTTTTGTCCTCTTTGTTCATGAGCTCGAGATGGCTCAGTGGTTAAGGCGCAAGCTTACTGACCGGATGGTCCGTGGTTTGAACCGACGTCTGCATCCCGACTGCTCCTGTCTAGGCTTGGGCAGCCTGGCATTATCTTGGCCCTCGTGCTTCCTTCGGGTGGCTTGGTAGCTAGGGTCCCAAAGGATGCTACAGCTTGACAACTTCAAAACAGCATAAACGGTCCCATCTTAAGGAAGCTCTGTTTCTCGACAACTACACTCGCAAATCAGTTTGGTTTTCACTGGATACTCAACCGAATCTGTCGTTTATGATATTGTTCAACTGAATGTGCTGCACAAAGGCCGCCTCATGTTTCAGTTGGTACGATATTCGAGATACCGCAGTATATTTTCATAAGGGAGATTACTCACAAGTTTGCTGAAATCTCTTCGACAGCCCACGACCGGTTTCGCCCTTCTTGGGGCTCATCACGTAGGCGCAGTCCCCGAGTTTCCGCCAACCTTATGTTCTCCTTGAACTCTACCTGACGAGCCCCAAGAAGGGCGAAACCGGTCGTGGGTTATTGAAGAGTTTTCAGCAACCTTGTGAGTAGTTTCCTTTACGAAAAGCCCTGTTTATCTCAGGATTACAGATTAGCCCTTCAGTCCGACGGTTGGTTCCTATGTAGGCATGCTCTGTCAACACTCAGTGTTCTGCTTGTAACCCGTCTAAAAGTCTAAAAGTGTTTTTTCTCTCATGACGGCTCTCTAGTGAAAATGGTTTGGAGAGTGCATGTGCTTTTGAATGTATGTTTGCATTGTGCACATGACAGCGCGCTTGTCCACGTGATTACTCTGTACGAAACCACGAGGCCAAGAATAGTTTGACATTCTTAGTCAACTGTATTAGATCTAGCCCAATATATGTGGGGCTCTGTTGTGTCCGTTTGGGCTTCAGCGGCTAATCACCCTAATGACTGATTAATCGTACTCCATAGCTGACCACTGTAGTATGCGAAAGTTTCCGTAACTTGCCAAGGCGCTCCATGATTTGCTTGAGAAGTTCCAATAAAAATATACCAAAAAACTTTCAATACTGTACTGCGCAGTGGATCAAGTAGTTCCCAGAAAGTAGGTTTGTCGGCAGGCCACATGCAACCAAGCAGGGTGATGTACGGAATTAGACACAGGTCAGAAGGATTTTCTCACCCAACTTTCACAACAAGAACTGAGGGCTTTATCAGCTAACCAATGCAGCCATCTTGTGAGCCAACTCTCTACAGGTTATCTGGTTCACCCTGCCTTATGGGTGCGACTGCAAAATATCCACACGGATTACTGTATAAGGACAGAATCCACAGCACCTCTCTACATCCTAAAATGAGGTGTGGTGATTTCTGTTGGTCGGATGCATCAGATGAATACTGGACATCTTATCCACAAGTTATTCGATGAATTTTTACTGATGCCAAGTGAGAATCCACGTGACAAAAGTATTCATATGTCTAACCTTGTTGGCTTAAGACGACGACTCCGAGGCCTGCTTCAGCGGACAATCGATAATCATTCAACCGATTGGTATGCCTGGGTACTTACTTAAGCGGAAACATTGTCGTATTTTGTGTCGAGTCACGATGGGACCCGGTTTGATTCCAATCTTTCTACTCTAGGTTTTCTTGTACAGGGTAAACTATAGTTCATTATCTCTGATTGAAACGAATCGGTAACCTTAGTCAGGGTGTCTATGCATCTGTCGTGTGTTTGATCTTGGTGTTGTCTCTGTAAGAATTTGCACACACCTACTGACCGAAACTTCCGATCGTCTGTAGTCACAAGCAATTTATCTTCCAATGAAGTCAGCCCAAAAAGCCCTAAAAAGACTTCTGGAGTAAGAATCACGAACAGGATCGTGCATAGCAAGTTCCGTCATTTGAATTGTAGTCTCTAGCCGAATTCACTCTACACTTGTTATGGGTGGTCACGCCGTAAATCCCATTTAAATGGAGAATCAGATAAAGTCTTGGCAAGTGCTTCCTGTCCCAAAACCCCCGAGTCAAGTATGTGGCTTTACAGACAGTTAAATGAACGCCGCAGATGCGAAATAAATGCCACCTCTGGGTTGTTAAATTGTTTCGGGTGTTTTCCTCAGTTTCAAGTGTCTTTTTGGCTTCAGTGTTCGATTTAAACAAGATCCATCAGCCTGATTGTGCGCAACAATCGCACAGTCTGAAATGCACTACTCCTATGCGAATGTTACCCTAGAGGAAAAATTTTCTAGCACGGGCTTTTACCGCCGCAATTCTTTCATGAAGAAACGACCCTCGAGAATCATGCAAAAATACTTGATTCCGTAAATGTCTGGTGGCTTCACCTACCAAGAAAAACGTCACCTGAAACCGGATTAATTGATTGACTGTCATGTCATACGGCTGATGACACTGGCCATGTTTTCACACCATCCCATGACACCAACAGCGTGTTAGTTAGCATTTTCGGAACATGCCACATATTTGCAGTGCTGAATAAAGACTGTGAGGCCGCAAAGCACGACCGGTCCATCGATGGACATCATCATCGCTGATAGCAACAGCGGAGGAGAATACTGGTGATTCGCTGTCGTACAACCATCTCAATTTAGTTGAATAAAGCTTTATCACAGCAATTGTTTTTGTCGTTATGGGCAACATTCGTGGTACTTATTCGGTTATGGTTGGTTGAGCTCTTCCTGAACCGTGTTGATGAACATGCATTTCTCAGAGGATACTGAATAAAGCGGAGTCTCCACTAATTCCAAGGTGAACAAAACGGCTCAGTCCCAAATTTAGCCGCTGTTTTTCGGGAAGAAAACGGTCTGATCGCTCGGGTTGCCAAATATTTTTATGCATATACTGTAACATAATGCCGTCTACAGCTTTGAATGTTCACGTAGATGGGCGACCAGTTACTTGAATGCTACTTAATGCTGCTGAAGCAATATGAGGAGAGTATGATGAGCAAAATACAATCAGGAAAGGAAGGGTCATCTGGCTCATTGAATTAGCCCATGAGACATATTTTACGACGCTTCCACATACACAGAAGCGTTATGATAGGTTTATATGGATTTCTCTGTTTTAGACACCTACATATTTTGTGGTCGAAAACTTGAACTGAACTACACTGTCTTCGATGTATGTTCTTGTTCAGGGAGGCTAAGAACGCCGCACTTGTCAATACTATATGGCTTGTTTTGAAATGCGCGGCTTTCTTCCAGATGACAGGCTACATAAATCAGAAGATACTGATGATTGACCTATCTCTCTGATTTCATAGAATATTTGCTTTGAAGTGCAGACAATTGTCGATGAGAATCAATCCGTCTGCCAGACGACGAGACAATCGTGTGAGAAACAGACCAGTCCGCGCAATTGGAAACCGAAGCGTAGTCAATGCTGAGAACCGCAACCACTCAAGCAATAGCTTATGCTGAGACCGTTCTATATTTTTTCATCCCTATCTTTATTCCATCGTTTAACAAGATGTATGGGTGTTGGTCTGTTCCTCTATCACCTAGCCTCGATTATATATTCTTCTCACACGTCATCTGGTGTGCCAAAAATGCGCTGCTGCAGCACGCCTGAGTGCTTGTCTCCCACACAGTAAGCGAATAGCCCTAAAAGCGTGATATTTGCCTGTCCCGGTGGTATGTGCTCTTCAGGAGAATACTCAGTACTATTGAAGTAAACATTTCCATCGTACTCACAGAATATTGTGAAAACCTGCAGGCAACTAAACTTTTGATGGTGATGATGGGAGATTTGGTAAGTTTCAGTGGAGATTTCGTTCTGTAAGTCAAGCCAATCTACGCTGAAAAGCCGAGAAGCGTTGTACAGCTGTTTCGTCCTTATTGGAAACCCTCTTCTTGTAATTCACAAGACGAGTGAAACTTCTATCCGAGAAGTCGTCACTCGAGGAGCCACGTGATGTGGTTTCTGTGACTGCTGGCTGAGTGACGCTGTCCTGTCTGAGTGAGAGGTAATCACGCTACTAATCATCCACTCGTGGCCGAACGGTTATGTGCTCAAATTACTAGCCGGGGGGGGGGGTCCTGGAGTCTGGATCTACACCGCTGACGATTCTCAGTAAGGACTAAAGAGCTGTACCCTGCTTCTTGGTTCTTCAGCGTAGATTGGCCTCACAGACAGGACGAAATCTCAACTAAACCAAACTTTTGTTTTCTCAAAGCAAAAATGCTGTTGGTCGTTCTTAGTGGGAAGTACACGACTCGACCAAACATTTTGGTTCTCACCTAGACTCATTCCTGTTTGAAAGTGGAGTCGGCCCCCGAGTTTTGGGGGGTTGCGTTTCACGGAGACCCACTATCCGCGAAACACTGGAAATTTGGACAGGGTCAAGAAGCTCATAGATGTCAGTTTTGAGCTTAGACCACGAATAAACTCTCCATACATTCCACACACCTCAATACAGGTGTGTGACGCGTATACTGTACGGTATATTTCCGGCAGTGGTAGAAGGTAAAGTGCCGATATTACCCCCGCACGTTCTATACTGTAATCCATGCAGGTATGTTTGGTATGAACTGGTATAATATGAATTATTATAGTAAGACTAATAGACCCTGTGAAAAGTGCCGCGGGACTTATGGGGTTTTCTGTGAACAAATGTTAATTAGGATCCAAATTGCTTACCTGTTTGTGCATGTCCGTCGTCCTCTCTTTATTCAGTTACCGACCCGATCATCTATCCGACCCATACAGCTCGGGCTGTTTAGCGTCATTCAACTATTTCTTCCACAACAAGTCCCTTCGACGAGTGTTGTTTTTCTCCCTACGGGTGCTGAAGTAAGTCTTTCATTTCTCCACTCCCGTTTTTAATGAGATGTACACGCAACCCCCCAGCTTTGATCCAAGCGAACGCACAATGTAGAATTAATTCTTAGTCTGCGGATCGGACTGTCTGGGTTAAATGAGTACGGGTAGTGAAACATCGACCTAATATTGCAGAAACCAGGAGCTAACGTTCTCATTCATAAGCCCTAAGGTGGTCCCAAAGTCAAGGCGGGCGCTCCTAACCTGAGCAAGCTTTCGTGATTTTCTAGTCTATTTTACGTGATTACTATATCAGTCATCATGTCCCCTCGGTTCGTCTTGCCGCTGTGCACTGAAAGATTGCCACGTCTGAGTGAAACCATATTGGAAGTGGAAATGCATTGATTTCACAGTGTAGTTCTACTGACTTTAGAGGAATCCCGTTTTATTCATCTTCACCAGTACATTTTAGAGTTATCATCGCTACCGGGGCGACTGTCCAACGGCTGACATTGACTGCCACAAGTGTCTACACGTTGGGCTAGGTTAAATATTGTGTAGGTCATGTGTAGGTCGGATTAATCACATCATGTAATAAGTCATTTTATAATGAAATCACAGAGTGATCACACGTTGTCTAACTCTGGAAAGCCAGCTAACTGCCTTTGTGTGAGGTGTGCCCCTCACTCTGTTTTGTGTATGACGATTTGTCAGAAAGGTTTACTCATTTCAGAACTGGGCGTTGTGAACGGTGTGAACCAGTGCACACGCCCCGCACGATGACTTGTACGCACAGCGAACAGAAAACGACGGAGGTCGTCACTCTCTAGTTTCCACACAGTTGAACATTCTGCATGAGTTTGATATTTGAGCCGACAGGGTGCAAGAAAAAAACTGTTTGAGACGTAAATCCTCATTCTGGCAACAGACTTTGATTCATATCCCCGCACCTTCTAACCTCATCTTACCTAAGCTTTTTTTCTTTGGCTCCCGTGAGATACGGGTGGTTCTGTTTCAGGAGGAGGGGGACCAATGTGTTATAGTCAACCTACTAGTCTTTAGCTACTTGACCGCAGTCTGTTTTCTTGGTCAAGGAATGCCTCTGGATATTTTCGCCTTTCGAAAGCATTACGTTCATTTCTCCTCATCAGTGGTGACAGTCACAGCTATCTCGATGCTGTTTCTCTCGCCGCTCCACTGCTAATCGGAGGGGGAGGGGAAGATATAAGACTTGATTCCGCTCTTATTAGAGCTCATCAGTAGTGTCTATCCTTCGTCGTCCTAGGGCCTGGGTTCCAGTCATCTGGCGCACGAGGCAAGCGTATTACCACGGTTCCACCAGCGCACATTGGTTGCACTTGAATCATCACGTCCAACTGGGCAAACAGCTTACACTCGAGCGCTGCGATTTCTTTGCTCGACTTTTCGAACAACGACTGTCGTGTTGTATTAGTCGATTGGCCCGGCAGTTCGAGCTTCTCGGTCAGCTAGCACGACAGTCATTTGAAACCTGCTAAACAACTTTCAGTTCTTTGGTTAGACACTTAGTTTGTTCAATTTTTGCTCTCCTGTCGCGGTCCCGACGATGACAATAATTTAGATGGGAATTCAACCAACCTCGCAACTATCCATAACCGAGCAACGTCTGTGTTCTAGAACCGATACGTCACTCTATCTCAACTATGACACAACAGTCTTCCACAAACAGACCACTTCTTGAGGAGTTTCCATCGGTCCCAACCTGGTATATGGCCCCATCCAGAAGATCACCTTCAGAGAGCTCAAAGAACTCCTTTCCTACTGTAGCTCCTTGTGAAAAGCGTACCCTGTTTTACTTGCATTTACCTTAAGCTGAGGGTACTCAGCTCACTGCAGCATTTATGAGTTACGCATACTATCACCCATACACTCTGGATAGGAGGTAACAATGCCGATCAGATCGATTAGCTGTCATGCTCCGTACCGTCTCTAGCCGAATACAAAAGTGGTACTGGTCGCATTCCTCACTTTCAGTACACACCCAAACATCATTTTCCTATTCGTTGATACCAGTGTACACTGTCTGATACACGAAATGCCTAACTTGTAAAGACACTTGTATAGCTTAGAACCTTACAGTTTTGTGAACTGTGTCAGAGTAACCTAACAGCTGCACCGACCGTCAACGTAACCATGAGTTGGTGCCATTCCCTGGGTATTCCATGCACTATCAACGTAGTTATTCAGTCAACTGAGTTGTGTAATTCACAAATTACCGTGCGAGAGTTGCATGTTTGATGCTGGTAATGGGTAAATGAAAGGACTGAAAAACAAAAACAAATGATATGATCTAAGTTTCACCACGTTGTCATCCCGTTGATGAAATCACCGCATAATCATATTCGCAAACTTGGACTGTACAGTCAAACTTTTGTAGCTTCCCGCTTGATTGTTCTGCTCCGACTAAAGGCGAAAGCAGGCATTTTCAGTGCACTTATCGATAGTATTCTTTGTCTCTGGGACACCCACAAAAGTCAGGCAGACGGGCTGGCTTGGTCTGTCAGAGGTCAAAGTTCTTCCCAGCGTTTTCGCGCTGGGAAATTATGCATTACTTGTGGATGTGTAAGAGCTGTATGTGTTGTAAAAACGATTCATAAGGCGTGAAAAATTCGGCACTCGATTTTTCGGTTTATCAACGTTTTTTTGATAAATAACGACCGCCCACTTGGTCCAACCTATGGCTTTATGACGCAAACCACGTGACCTCGTTTGGAAATCTGGTCGGAAAATCGTCAATGTTGTCGAACTTTCCTCGATAAATTTGTCAAAATTTCAACTCACTCCTGTCATGTGGTGGGTACCGAAGCTAGTATGCTTCTTGGCTGAATTATTTGATTTCCTCAACATCCCCTCTGCACAGGAATTTAGGTAAACCCCAACTTTTTTTTGCTGCAGCCCGGTTGTGGAACTAGCGGCATCCTAGGCTTGTCACTAGGTGATATATACGAAAGAAAACCCTCATAGAAGAAACAACAATTCAAAATCACTGGAGTCAAGCCCGTCTGACGAATATGATTTCGGCGTACGCTTTCTATTGAGTCAATAGGTTGGAGCCTCTATACTTGTTTTCGGTACATCACGGGGCCTCAGCAGCATCTACACAGTCTCAAGCCTGTTGCAATTTTTATATGTTAGAGCACGATTTCCCACTTTTCGGGTGAGTACAGCTTATCGCAATAGAATCAATCGGATCAATGGTTACTACCTGCCTATCAGTTCGTCAGCCTGAACTAACTTCTCGGTTTATGGCGAGGAATAGTTTTGGTTGCCCAATTTGTTGCTTGAGATTAAATCGCTCATACAAGTAAAATGGATGGGACTGCTCACTGATTTATTAGTGCCCGTACTTGCACGGTACGTATCCCGCCGCACTCGGATCCGATTTTTCGTTCTTCCAATTTCTTGTTAGTAAAACCTGTTAAAGGTGATTAGATTGAAGCAAACTAAGAGTTTTCTACTTAGCATCCACTTCAGTCTTTCCACTTACGGAAAGACTGTGCTTAACACTGCCCCGGTCCTGTTTCTGAGCGACCAAAAATTCCGCTTTGGCGTCGTAGAGGTCGGCATCTCCATATACTGGTTGTGTTGGTGTACTCCACGGAGCGCAACCGGCGGAGACTAGGAGTAAATCACCAACGAGACGAAATAGAGGGCAGTCCTTAATTTCTCGAGAGGCATGAATCACTGCATTTTCCCGTTCATATGTCTCACCCTCCTGTCCACTCGTTGCAACATCTGAATATAAGAATCAGAGCCTTGATAACCTTTCAACAATGCTAACTTGTTTGTTTTAAAGCCAAGTCACATAATGGTCGACCAAGGCTAATACTGGATGCAGTGGATAGTTGTATCATCACTCAAGCGCCATGCGTTTCTAAAGTATACTCATAGTTGAGGCCTTGAGCTTGTTGTGTGAACAGTTCGCATGCTATGAACAGTCTGTTTATTACAGACTGTTTAATACCTTCAAATCACAGCCAATTATTCTCGTACTCTCACTATCCTACTTCTTTTCCACTTTATGTAGCTTGGCGACTGCATTATTTTCATGGATAATCATATCAGTATTGACTACCTCATCCGTCCAACTATTTGGCTTTGGTTTAAAACGCCCTAGTGCGAAAATAAAAGAAAATCGTTCAGCTGTAGCACCCTTTCGATGCCTAACTGCCATGCCACCAGAAGGAAGCACGAGGGCTGGGATACTGCCAGGTTGCCCAAACCTAGACAGGGGAAGTCGAGAGGCAGAGGTTGGGTTTGAACCACGGACCTTCCGGTCAGTAAATTCGCGCTTTAACCACTGAGCCATCTCGCCCCCGTGCGAAAATAAGGATGAAATGGGAGAAGGAAGGAACACCATGCCAGGTTCCCATGGTCACTTCGGAACACTGAATTGATCTGGGTAGAGGCTAGGCTTAGGTACGTTGGCGGTTCTATCCGTCGAGTGGGTGCAGATTTATGCGGACCCGTTCAGTCAGATGGGTCGAATCCCGGTTCTTCGTCCTGGCGTTCATTTATCTGTCCTGTGGCTATCTGTCCGCCTCGTATTCTACACGCTTTGGACCGGATGCAGAAAATAGCACTCGTGCTGGTAGACAGTAGCTCGATGAACGAAGTATATGAACGAACCGCTTTTCGATTCTTGATACATTTCTCAATAAGGTAGATCCGAAAATTAGGTGAATAATAATGCTTGTGATTGTGCGAGTACCCGAAAGTCCAACCAAACCCAGCGGTGTTGCTTGCGAGAGCATTTGGGTTGTCGTTGGACGCGGCACATTTGGTCACACGTAGCGAACTACGCACAGACATTCGAAGTCAGGCTGTTTATTTCGCAACAGTGTGTATCACACCTAATCGTACAGAATGTATTTTGAAGGCCACGTGGACAAAACTTCACTTTCACAAAAAATTCACGAACGTCAATCAAAGATAATTCCACTGTTGTCAGTTTTTGTCATATGCTTACTAGCCAGCACGCAGTATGATTTTGTAGTTCATAGACGTGCTTAGTTTTATTGCCGCTTGTTCACCAACGTCGTAGCACCACGCATTCGGTCGGTTTTTATCTTGTCAACAAATAATAGTGGTTGTTGAGTGCTATGAGGTCCACGTTTATCTCAAGGGTAGCGTTTTGCTGAGGCGAGGTACTGAAATGCATATTCTTCAGGTAGCTCATTGGTTGAAAGCAGATACATACCTCCCTATCTGGAGTGATCAACCTACGAGCATAAGAACGACGCGTGCAGAGCTTCTGCTTACTGTGGCCACTCAGGCTTACATCTCAATGATGTATAACTGTTTTTTACCTTCTTGATACTATCAATTTCCACGCTTTTCGGAAATCATTTTGGTTAACTCCTTGAAGCCTCTTTTGGTGGTTGTGCCATTCTCGGAAGTAACGTTCTATTCAGCCCGTTTTCCAAGATCATATAACCAAACTCATTTCCCTCAGTTTCTGCTTCTGTTATGGGTGATCAGGCAACCAATCTATCTCAGCTGCTTACGTTCGTAGCCGTTTATGAAAGACATACGCTAGTTCTCCGTGATTTCTGTTTTGTTGTTGGCCGACTAGAAGCATTTTCGCTGTCAAAGCACTCTGTATATCACGACCTCCTCACGTAACGACTCCCTCTCTGTTATGACTGTGTGACTGCACGACCTTCATGAGTCCCTTGATATTGCCGCCATCTTTAATGCGACCGGACTCGTTTGGCATTTGCGAGGTTGTAACGGAGGTGAGTACTGTACTATGAAGATGTCATTCGACGATAAGCGAACTGGCGTTGGGTGTCGGGTTATGTCTTACTGGTACAATTCTATGTTTCCACCCACTGATGTTTTAAATGACGAACAACGAAAAAGGCAATTCATCGTTGTAGAGAAATTTCTCTGAACTTTTTCATAACGAACAATAATGATGGAGTTATGCGCTAGTCACATGTGCTGCACCCAAGGGCACACATTTTCCTATTGTCAGCTTATCATTTGAAGAGTACTCTTGAAACTCCAAAGTGGAAATAATATTTTTGATTCTCCTTTCTTGTCCATTTGTATACTTTTTTTCCAACAGTGACCCATTATCCGCTGATGACTTTGAAGATGAGATGCAAGACCTGTTTTGAACCTTTGGTTTCCAGACCATCTATGGGAATTCTCAGTCAACTCTCCTGTTACTTCTGTGGGTGAAGCTCCCGGACGACAAACTTCCTCTATTGCCTTTATAGGCCATCTTTGTGCTCTGCCCTCCGGCCGATTTTTATCAGCTTCACTTCATACCATCAATCCTACCCCACATTCATATCCAGTCATTTGTTTTCCCAATTAACCAATCCTTCAGGCAGCTTTCTAATCCGCCCTAGAGGGCCAATCATTCGTTGAACGTGTACATATATTCAATTATCAGACTTTATTCCACTGCTTGGAGTTCGTCCATCCCATGTTGTTTCAATCACCCAATACACAAAACAATTTGAGCATATTTATTTTCGCACACACATTTGTACATAGCCACACACGATATTACTTATCACCTTTGATTATTATTATCATCATCATTCTGATATCCTACCCGTTTGTTGTTACTTCACGTAAAACACCTTTTTCATAATATTTCGTCCAATACTTTGTTGTTTATTCTGCTGAATTTTAAAACCCCGTGAGACGTCTGGCCCTCTTCTATAAACCGGCTGGGGTCGTAAGCGCTGGGCTTTTCATCACCTTTGAGTTTCTGAGTTCTCACTCTATGCGTAACCAAATGCTTGCTCGCCTTCAGCTCCTTGGCACCTTTTGCCTATTAGAAATATACAGGGATGGATAGGGGAAGACCATACATCTGGTCCAGCCATCAGGTGAGTCAGTGATAAGAAACATTTGAAAAGGTATTAAAACGCAACGAAGATAGTTTGTATTTTTCGAACGGGACAGCAGTCCCTAAAAGATATCATGATCATTTGCCCGGCATATCATGGAGGGGATGGCACCTTTGACTGGTGAATATGTTTGCAAATCTGTGACCTCAAATGGCTGTTTCTATGCCGCAGTGGTCACACTGTGGCATATTGCCTCCATGGATGGGTTATACCGGGTGAGAGTAGTTGAGGGTGGTGCTCGAAGAAGGGCGTTTCAAGTTGACCCGGCGTAGTAAACAGACTGTTTAATTTATGGTTCAACGAACCGGTTGATACGATCCAATGTTCAGTCAGAGTCTTCGTGCAGCCTCCCCTTGTTTAGAGGACAGTCACAAACACCTGAAGCGCTGCTCCTAACAAATTCATATGAATTTATCAGCTATAAACTGTGTGCCATAGGCACATTGGTTCCAGTTGCTACAGTTTCGATCACCGGAAAGCGTGAGAGTGTGGTTCATACAGCCAAGCCTTGGAGGTGATGGCACATCTGCTTACTTCGGAAAGTGCGTAGTTGCGCAGTGAAGGTGATAGATTTGATGCATGAACGCCATTGACTGCGCGACTGGGCCATTTCTTCGAATGCCATTAACCGTTGCTGAGTTGCATCCCGGGCTCCCCATCCAGGGAGGCGGCAGTTACTGACCCGACTAAGTTTGCTGGTTAGTGTTTTCGTACTTCGCTGCCAGGTCATACACTGTCCACCTCTCGGTCACTTCCACCCAGCACAGGGCTGGTCAAAAAGAGCTCTGTGAGGCAGACGGTCTTCTGGCATGCGGAGTACATGTCCTAACTAGCGTGAGTAATTCATCTATCGCCGGAGAGTTCCTTCTTCCTAAGACTGTCTGGCGTACCTCAGCATTGCTAATCCGATGTTCCCACCAGACCTGACCAATGCTTCAGAGACACCGATGGTCAAACACTGACATCTTCCATATGTCCTCTGTGCGTAGGGGCCACGTCTCCGATCCATAAAACAGTATGGATCGCACCACCGCAGTGTAAACTCTTCCCTTGACAGACAAACTGACGTCACGTCGGCGCCATAGGTGTCGGAGGTTGGCAAAAGTTGCCCTGGCCTTTCCGATTGGAGAAGCAATCTCATCCCCAGCCAGTCCATCGGAACTTATACAGCTTCCCAGGTAAACAAATTTATCTACCACGTCGATTGGCTCGCCTGCAAGCATGAGGTGTGGGTTTGATCCCACCCAGTCTTGTAGCAGGACTTTACACTTTGCAGGTGTGAAGCACATGCCAAACCGTGCGGCAGAGTTATTTAGGTTATTTAAAATCGTCTGCATTTGGGAAGGATCTGAACCAAGGAGAGCAATATGGTCTGCATACTCGATGTCTGTGAGGTAACGTCCTGGGAGCATGTCGACTCTTGAGGTTTCAGAGGCAGGCAGGGAAATTTCAAGCAGCATATCAATAACAAAGTTGAAGAGGAAGGGTGAGAGAAGACAGCCTTGTCTTACAGCACTGGACGTGGTGAACTCAGGCGAGAGCTTCCTGTATACTCGTACGCGCCCACAGGAGTTCGCATACAGTGCCCTCATAAGGAATAGGTGTTTAGGGATCTAAGTGCGCCATCACAGTCACTAGTTGCTGGTATGGCCTTTCTGGCAGCAATAAGATCTGCTGATCTCGACGAAGTCCAGTGTTCATTTAGTCGAGTCAGATGGCCTGGATAAACAGTTTGGAAAGCTGAGAGCATTGCTTCCTTGACTCGCCTTCATTTAACCTCCAAGCAGTCTTCGTCATCCGCATGACTGCGTTTCCAGTAGCTTTCTAGCCAGGTCAAATCGATACCCTTCAGCTACTAAAACTTGTCGAAGTTGATGAACTGAGCTGCTCTCTTTTGGCACACGTAATTCTGGTGGAAAGCGAATTGCTAACGGGGCCCGCACGATGGCGTGATCACATTCAAGTTGCGCACCCCAGAAGGAACGGTAATCCTTAAATGAGGTTCTCTATCGGTAACTGATAGCCATATGGTCCAACTGAGTCCACGACTGTCTTGTGCTAGGTGGCCCCCAAGTAACTCTGTGTGAGCGTTTGTGTTGGAAGTTCGTACTGGCCAGGAACAGACGATGATCTGCACACAACTGAAGAAGCCGCTCCCCATTATCCGTACGCTCAGCATCCACTCCAAATCCACCACCTAACTGTGCTTCTTCCGGACTTAGTCGTCCAACTTTGGCACAAAACCAGAAGAAAATGTAATTTTCTGCGAATATCCATGAAAAACAAAATAAATTCTTGTTTTTTCTGGGAGGGGCCACATTCCTAGATTTTCCTCTTCGATACCCTCTTTCCATATTATTCCGTAAAATTCTGTGCTATGTGGATAAATTATCCCGAATTATGAGCAGTTGTTGGTCACCGAATTCTAAAATGTAACGCTACAGTCTGACCATTTAGTGAAATACACTCATTTGCAAACAAATTTGGTTTTGCGAGAGACTCACCTGGAACCTAACTGAATCTCTCGTTCATGATGTTTCTAAGCAAATGAATGTGCTGCACCAGGCCGCCTCATGTTTCAGTTGGTACGATATTGGAGATGTCGCGATACATGTATGGACGTAATACACTACTCATAAGTTTGCTGAAAACCCTTCAACAGCCCACGACCGGTTTCGCCCTTCTTGGGACTTATCAGGTAGACGCAGTCCCCGAGTTTCCGCCAACCTCATGTTCCACTTGACTGAGCCTACCTGATGAGCCCCAAGAAGGGCGAAGCCGGCCGTGGACTGTCGAAGAAATTTCAGCAACCTTATGAGTAGTGCATTAAGTCTGACCATTTATTTTCCAATTCTGGGTTGGCATCAGAATTACACGAATAGAAATTTCGCAAGCAATTGTGTATTTAACTTAATCGACTGTTGTTACTTCAACAACCTTCGGAATTTCTCAGTTATTTGGGTCAGATCGATGGGCATACGCAGCGCTACACATTCAGTCACTGATTTTAACGCACCTTCAGTAAGGGACGAGAAAACATATTAGTTACTTTTTGAAGGAGTTTTCTGAGGAACTCAGCACCTGCATAAACACTCTGGCAATCGATAGTTCGGGTCTGGTATTCATTGCGAGTTTGCTGGCCAAACCTGTAAACGTTTCGTCGCTACTGAATTTGGCATCATCAGTACACTGGTGTTTGTGATGCTCAGCCCTTAATGCTTGCATTCATACAGCTGTGCTGTGATTGAACAATCGGATCCATCCTTGCAACCGTCCATATGGGTAATTGTGCATTCGGTGGTTTATATCAATGTCTGACTGCTTTTAAATCGATCTGTCAGATCTTTTTATCGATGGAAGGATGGTAGTCCACGTCCTCTGTTGTCCTCTGAGCCTTCCGATTAAACTCCCGATTGTTCCTTTGGCTTTTGAAATGAATGTTCCGATTGTAAGTTTAGAGTTCATATTTCAGAGACTAGCTATCCATTTGTTTATTCGACAGCATTCCTGTGCTTGTATTGATTTTTCGGAATCTTTAAGTTGGGTATCGACGATCAACTTCAAGTAAGTTGGTCCCCCCGCGGACTTGTTCTGGTGTAGGCGTTCCGTAGTTCTCGAATTCACAAAAAGGCAAGTCGATTGATGCCAGTGTGGTTACCGAGTGATTTCTTTTTTGGTAATATACCCAGATGAACTCCTTGCGTTTAAATCTTTCCGGGCTTTATCGCTATTGAGAAGGTGCTCTTTCTCACCTCCGCCAATGGAAACAAGCGGTTACCAGACTGGTCGTCACTGTGTCTGATAGTCTTTAGATAATGTTTGTATTCTTCGTTGTATCAAGTCTTTCTTTTGGTTTTGATAACGTTTTCCCCATCTTCCTAGAAGCCGAGTAGGTGATCGCTGTTCCTTGTTACCCTTTGCGTATTGCAGTCATTAAGGTGATTTTCTTGATATGTGTACCCAACGAAAACATCATTCTGCTTATTCACAAAGTATCGATAGATTCTTATGTGAACGCAGCTTGCCCCGTTGGCGAAAGCTAAACCACCCTGCTACAGTTAGCCACGTTTAACCTTAATTGCAGTTCTCGGTTGTCACTGCGCGGATGCGCCTATCGATTGGCTCGGAGCTTCACACACGGGAATTCCACTGTCAATAAGGATGATGCCAGTGATGTGTTTCGGTTAGCACACCGAATCCTCTCAGTTCTGAGTAACCTGCGGACCAGTTGTAAAAAAGGTCTCCTGAGCTCCAAACCGAAAGGAACTGTTAGATAAAATGACAATTTGTCTTTCTGGTGCGCTGAAATATGAAAACACAGTTATTTGTAGGAAGGTATAGCGCGTTGTATTTGTGATGTGAAAGCTGTGGGTTAGGAAGAGTCTGTTAACTACTTGATTTCTCAACATGCCCAATATTTGTAGGTAATGTGTTGTAATATTTGTAGCTCGGGTGCATTCATTGGTAGTTGATCAGGTGGCTGTTGATCTGTTCACCAAACTTGGCAACTGCCTTGCAGATATTTCGTCACCATTCAAGGAGACAACCCACCCAACAACCGACTGAAGATGTCTCCTCGAATGGTAACGAAACATCTACGTGTCACTTGCCAAGCTCGGTGAACAGATCAACAACCGCCTGATCAATTTCCAATACCCAATATTCTCAAAAGTTGATTTCCTTTCGTGCATTTAGTCAAAACGAAAAGAAGACATACAATGCAGGATGTAAATGAGGCTGGTTCACTTTGGAGATAACACCCACGGAAGCGATCAATAGTATCCACTCAGTCGAAACCATATACTGCGATATGTCAACTATCGTACTAAAGGAAACATGACGCTGTTTTGGTGCAGCACATTCATTTGAAGAATATGATGAACGAGCGATTTACTTGGAATTCCTTTGGGTCTCGTGGTAAATCCACATCTGCGGGCTCAACTGATTTCTAGCTGAATCTCTCGTGTATCATATTCTTCAACCGAATGTCCTGTACGAAGGTCGCCTAATTTTTCTGTTGGTGTTACATTGCAGTCGATTTAGTTGAAGAACGCCACAAGCCAGCAATTCAGCCGGATTTAGCTGAACCTACCGTGAGAACCAAATTAGTTTTCGAATGAGTGTATTTCGTGAATACTTTTACTATTCTGCGCCAGCCTGAGATCAGGTTTCTAAGGCCTGTATGGACCACATTAAAACTCAAAACTGGTGACAGCTAAAACCTGCAAGCCTTTGCTACTGAATTGAACGAGGATTAATTTAGCCGATCGGTGAAGGCTTTCGTCAACCACATCGGCACATGTTCTGGGTTTAGCGGTGCTGCGGAAACTTTGCAACAGACTGATGGCAGGTATTTCTGGCAAATAATCACCCTTGATGAATGCCCAGGATTACTAAGTCTTATTACTCTGGTAGCCCTACAATTATGCGAGATCATTCGACGAAGGATTCGGGTGTTTACTAGTGGGAACCGAAACTACCGGTTAGTGTTTAAGGCCACATAACTACGTTTGTACTTAAAGAAGTTTAAAATTATCTAACAGGACATAAACGAGGTACACTTTACATGGAAAGTTTAATTAGAAGAGTCGATTGTGTCACGATCAGACTGACCGCAGCGAGTCGTATCGCTACACTTGTTTCACTGCACTTTTCTGCATTCAGGCCGTTGTTGATAATAGTTTCGTGTGCATGCAACAAACACTTTATAATGAAAATTCCAGTTCATTGTCCACTGTTGTCTTGCGGTTTCAAACGTGTTCGTAATAAAGTGACCGAACGGCCATCTTGTTGATTAGTTGCCAGGCTAGGTTTGTGTGGATCTTCAGATTCATGAAAAAACGTCGACTGATATTGTAATGGTAAATAGGCGATAAGAACGGTTTACTTCAATTCCACTAACGGCATTCCAGACCAGAACTGTCGTCTACGAAATAAACTGGTGGATTTGTTCAAAAATGCAGCTAATGATACTTCGTCGCTGTTGTTTTGTCACATATGCACATATCACTGAAAGAATGTCATTATCTAGTTCTTCACTTTCCTGCTCATGAATACTCAGTGTCACTTGGCCGTTAGACGCCTTGACCGTAAGTCGAAAGAAAGGGACGTGTCCAAAATGTAGTTTGCACTGATCTGGTTTTGTCCGATTGATTGTTGGTTTGCAATTGCTTGGGCCGTATGGTGTGGCATCACACTAGCGCCAGAAACAGGACAAACCGCTGACCAAGCATAATTTTGTTGGTTTTGGTTTACTCCTAATAAAAACAGCTTAAATAGTATGAAAAATACACTCATTAGCACACATATTTTTTTGACAGGGGACTCAGATGAATTTAGCTGAATCTCTCTTTTATGATTATCTGCATTGTCGAGTTATGCCCAATTTGGGTTCGAGTAGAACTTCAGCTTGAGGGGAACTCGGTGACTGCCTAACTTATGAGCTCCCTGAAGGGTGAAACTTACAATGGGCTATCGAAGGGTTTGTGTGTTACTTTCAAACACGACTAGTCATTCTTGAAGTGGCCCCCGGACTCTCCTTGGCGTGCTCCCTAAATGAAGCCGCAAACTATCAGAAAACCCACCGGACTAATGAAGATTAACCTCTTCTAAGGGACTGGGTCACTGTAAGGAGGATTTTTCTTAAAGGGCAGCGAAAGTTGTGGATCTTTAGATTACTGTATATGTGACATAATAATATTCTTACCGATCGATTTTCCTCCTAGGCTTGTGGCATGCTGTCCTTGTTTCTTATCACATACTGATGCCCACCGTAATAGTTATGATATGTTTGACGACCAAATTGTTGTCCAATTACCCAACAGTTGTTTTGAAACTTACCTATTTGTGGAAAACAGCGTAGTAACACGGGGAGCCGAACATGTCTCCCCTCAATGGAAGTATTTTCCCCTAGCAGGGTTTAAAAAATATAACATCACAGAATGATTTCTGCTCCCCCTCCAAAAGGTAACCAGGTTGTCTTCTGCTGGCGCTCTTAATTTCAAATGGAATCGTGCGTTTGAGCTGTCCATACTTACCCCACTGTGTACCAATTTTTTTCATTCTTATGGCCTTGACCGCTGTCATCGAAATCCACTGGTGGAGATAAGTTATTTACTGGTGCGATTCTGGAACGGGTGGTATCGATCTACAAAAACAGTATGTTACCAGTGATGATAGATTGGAACTGCATCGTGCGGTCGAATCCATCTGTGAATTAGGTAACACACATCTGTTCCAGTATGAACAGCAGATATTTAGGGGGGGGGGGGCGAATTGAACACTTACATTGGAAAATAATCGTTTATGACTGGGGTTTTGTCAGATTTTCTTGGCACAAATGAATGGAATCGACCTATCTCAGGTGATTCATTCGGAGCATAAATTGGAAAGATCACGTCTACTAAATAAGTCATTATAATCGTCGTTGCATGGATAGAATCTGTATTTGATGAGGGACAGAGTTGTGGCTTTAAGTGGCTTTAAAATGACATCGATCAAGACCAAATGGTTGCTTCTGTAATGATTTATAAGCTTAACTGAGTAGCAAATGTTCGATAGATATGTCAGGTGGATGCAGCTTATCGAAGTACGCAGTGCGCAGGAGAAAACCATATGGGGTCAAGAAACAGATAAGCGGATTAAATCCATCGACGGTTATCCGTAACAATTGACGTAGGAATTAAAAATGGTGCTCTTTGCACGAACAAACATGAAAATAATATGATAAACAAAGTGCACAAAATAGAAAAAAAAACAACGCAACTTCACAAGCATGTGCTACTGGCTTGGTATACATGAGGAGGGACGGAGAGGCAACGGGATTTGCCGGGTTGATTCAAGGTCATTCACTAAATGCTTTTGTGCATCCACTCGTGAAAACAAACGCTTAATTCCTTATTCATCCACCAGACAAAGGATTCGAAATTGTCTCGCTGAAAGGTAAAGCCTGTGATGCCAAATTAGCCAATATTTTGTTCAACGAAATGAAATCCTATACGTATACGGAAAGAAGGCTGCGGCCCAGAAAGTTAAACCTTCCATCGACAATTTTCTGAAGGAATTGCACAAAAGGATGTGCTGGGTAAGGACACATTGCGATATTTTCTCCCATCTATATCAACAACATTAAGGTTAGGGGAACTGCTAATGGCGAACCAAACTGCTACACCTTTACGTCCTGCTTATCAGCGTGTGAAAGTTCTTATCCTAAACTTGCTCAGTAGATGTTTTCAGTCAGTTAGAAAATTTTTGGAACCGACCGAAGAGTCATTGATTCAGAAAGGTTTGGTAAAAAATCGGTGGATTTGTACTCGAGAAACTTTTCGCCTTTATCATAAACATGTCATCTGCAACAGTGAGTGGGATACTGTGTTTTCTGAGTCCTAAATAAGATGGACAAACAAACAACAAGATATCTTTTGAGCAGAATATTACGGCACTGTTGGTTTTTGTTTTAAAGGTCTACTCGGTTAGTGTGGATGCCTAAGTATTACATCCGATAAGTTGGGGAGATCTAAAAGCATTTTGATATGCTCTGGACCCCTGTTCTTCTGGTTCAGGGCACTTCAGCTGGCTTTTCCCTTTTGGTGTTATCTGCAAGTTTTTTATGTATGTGAGTTTATAAATGATATGACAGTTTACCCAGGAAATAGATGATATTATGTGGATTTTTGGTTGGATTGGGCTGTGAATTTCCTCCCCCTTAAAAGTTCACATCTGTTCTGTTTACACTGAGATGCTGGACTATTTCCACCACCTCCGCCATCAATCACTGTGGTATGAATCAGACTCCCCGCCTCAAAACCATAATATTTTCTAGCATTTGGAAGATGTTTTGAACCGATTGAATAGTCAGCATTTCAGAGGTTTCCTGGACAGTCGACGGAGTAATTTCCCATTTTATTCTGTGTCCGGTTTCTACCGTAACTTCGGCCATCAACGGCACTCCATACTGACCTGCTTTATTTGGTGTCCATTTTACTTTTCTGTTTTGCCCACCAACCCTGGTGAAAATATTTCAGCCGTCTATTCTTTATGAACTCTAGTGCAGTCGTTTAATTTAATTTTGTAAGCATATTTCCTGATTCCATCTGCCTGAAGACGATCGTTCAATTGCCCCAGTGCAGAGTGCAGAGTTTCCCTTCTGGAACACTACGCATATGCTAGCCGTGGTTAGAACCCTTCGAATGACTTCAGATGTTCCTGCTTTATACGGGATAACAACAGTCTCAATTCATTTCCTGTTGGGTTTCACCACAGGCACCAGTATCTTCCTCTAATGATGCTCAACCAAGCCAGCTGGACTTCCACTACCCCAAAATTATTTCTTTCTTCCACTTTGAACTGCTGCTTAACCAACTTTATGGGTGCGCGCAACCATTACTCAGCTAAACGTTGACAAGCGAATACCGATTTGGGGTGGGCCAGCGACTACATAAAGTTCACCGTAGTGTCCGTTAACTTCATCAAACACGTGCCAGACGATTTTCAAACTATTATGAGCTTGTGAAACCAACGTCTAATTTCTCTTTATCGACACATTTTGTCAACAGGTGATTGAATGCAGTGAGAATCCCACTGGAGAAGTTTGTTGCAGACATTCTTGAGCCACATAAAACATCATCTACTTATGAAGCATGCGAGTAGTATGTGGTTTCCGCGTAACCCCGCCTCGCGTCTGAAGGAAGGCGGGGTTTATTACGGGACTCGTAAAACTGCTTTGCAGCGTTCGTTTACAATTGCGTGGTAGTCAGTGAATATCCACGAAGGTTCGAGAAGCGTGAAGACGTTAAGTTTCCAAAACCAAGGTTCATATGAGATGTTTACTCTCTTGTCTAATAGTCTGTAACTGTTCCGTTGATAATAATAATGATGTTTATTCACAACTGGTGAGTGGCATACCGTCAGGCATGATCATAATGTTACAGTCAGAATAAAAGCATGACTGAGGGGGTTGTGGGTACAGGGGATTGCGTGGAAAAGGGGCAGCATCACAGGCAGTGGACATTATCCTATGTAATAATAATAACAATAATAATAGGTTTATTTCCCAACCTGTAGCGGGCATGACGATTCATGCATGATCGGGTCGTCACAACCTGAAAGCGGTAGGCAACAACACAACGGGCATAATTATTACGTGAAAAGTCACCACAGTTGTGGGAACCGAACAAAAACGAGGACAATGGGCATGAGGTACGACCAGTCCAAAGATGAGGCCTGCTGACTTGAACCAAAACTGAAAACCATTGCAGGCCATGAGTGACCTTAGGCAGCCGAATAAATGGCTAGGGTCACCAAATGCAAAATGGTGGGCTCCCTGGCCGCACAATGCTCTTAGCTACAAAACCTTTGCGACCGAAATAAAACCTTTTACGCCAAAATGTTGCATTTCGTTGCGTACGTGCTGAAACCAAAAGCCACCCTGATCTACGTTCATATTTTTACAGCCCACTAAACTTCATTGTCCACTGAAGCAGTCGTACCTCTGGCGGAAAAATTCTGGTGAAATATTTTCCTAGCATCACTAGGACCCCGGGATGCCTAGATAGGGCTCAAAAGTCTGGACTGGTACTCCGAACTCAATTACCTGTCTGTTTTAGTCCATCAGGGACACATCATAGCTTTGGAAATTTCAATTCCATTGTGCGAATGCTGAGCGCCGCAAAATTGAGATGGAGTTTGAAGAATTTGATCTGGAAACAAATGGCAAATTTTGTTTCAAAACTATGGTTTAGATTGAAACTGAGTAGACGCACTGATGTTGTGGTGTTTTGTACCTTTCCTTTGCTTTCATTGTCAACGTTACGTATTTTCATCAATTTCATAAACGTGTTTTGTTTGAATACGCAAAACCACAAAAACCACAAAAACCACAAAAACCACAAAAACCACAAAAACGCGCATTTTGTACAATTTCCATACAGTACAGGCGTGGTTACATGTTCCGACTTTCACTTCTCATTTCGCTCGCGCTTACAGCGGTCATTCACGAGCTTCATGTGGTAACTCTGGTAGCAAAACATTTCAGACTGCCTTCGGAGCTTATTGCATATGAGAGCTGTTCGAAAGAAGACCCCTGGACATCCACGGTCGGATTATTATTTATTCACTGACCTGGGCCAACGACGAACTATTTGAAAGGGAACAATTTTTAGTGAGTCTGTTCCATTTGTCCCCTTTTATTATTGTGTACCCAATTCAGAGTAATTATATTTAGTTCTTTGCCACACACTCCTGATAAAGTAGCTTTTTGGGTACCCAGACCACCACAGTGTCACTGTTGTGGGGAGGTCAGGTGTAAGGATTAGGTTTGATGGGGAGGTAGTACCAATGCATAGGGCCACTCGAACGCCGTAAATGAAATTGAACTTGTGGAAAGGGCAAACCGAATTTGCGGCAGGAAACTAGGTTGGTTAAATCCGAACGATATGTTCAGCGGTTTAGAACGAAGCGGTTGGGGCAGGTGAAATATTTGTTTGTGGTTGCGATTACGGGCTCGAGTAGGCGAGTGGCAGCGGTCGAGATTCTGGAGAAAGTATTTGTGGGAGTGTCATCAGCCTGGTTATGGCAGTGCTATGCCATCATTGTACTGACATACTTCGGTTTCTGGACAGCCCCGTAACGGTCGTCAAGGTTGCCGCAATCGGACAGGGGATACGCATTTCCGTTTCAGCTGGCTGAGGGTTAGACGAGGAGATTGACACAGATAGAGCCAGGCTGATGCACAGTCACGGAAAATTTCCAATCAGTAGGAGGACTATGAGTGTAGACCACGGACAAGCCAGATTGAATGAATAGCAGTTGTACGGGGCGTTTGCGCAACTACAGCCGAAGTTTGAAGCTTGGGAAGAGGGGGAATGAGGAAGAAACAGGATGAGAGCAGTAGCGCCTGGTGAGTGCAAGGAGGCATCCGATAAAACGGTGTCCAATAGAAAAAATTTAAAAGCGGATGAGAGCAAGCTAAATGAACCCAGGAAAGGGTGGATTTTGTCGAATGACCTAGAAACTAAGTACTAGCTGGGCAAGAGTAGGTGCCTAGTTTAGAGAAGGTAAGGGCTTAGCCACCGAGGCGGGGAGGATATCCGTTAGACTAGTTGGAACAGAAGATTGCATGGTGAGAATGCATGGTGATGGTTTTTAGCTTATCAAAAAATCCAATCATAGGGTCCCCGTTGTGCAAATGGGGTGTTAATGTAAGCAGGGAGAGCAGGCAACTAATAAGCGGTTGGGTAACAGCTTCCGAGATAATGGATAAGAACCGCAGTTTAACTGGAATCTACTACGTTAACTCAACAGGAAGATGAGAGTATGGATCTCATGTCACCGAGTCACTGCTGTCAGCTCCAAGAAACCAATGATGCATGACAAAAACAGCCATTACACGCTAGATTTGGGGAGCACAGAAAGAAATTTCAGGACGGAAGTCAGCTGTGTAAGCCCGTCAGTTGATTAGACAATGCAGAATGTCTAAGTTCAACCCACTGCGCCTATGCCATAACGGATTTAACCCAAGCGGCAAACAGCGAAGACGATACGGCAGCGTGGATGACGCCGGAAGCAAGCAAGTTTTCCACAGCATTCCGGCATGCCTGAGAATACTGTGAAGCGAATTCGGGGCCGGATTAAAGAACGCTTCGTAAAGATGGCAATTAAACATGGTTTACTGTGGAAAGATCGGCGAATGAATGGGCACAGCTTGTGGGCTTTAGCCACTCTGTACCATGCATGTTTGGAAAACTAAACGCACAGGAGTACCTAAGACCTTGGTCTCTCACTTAGAGAGGGGTAGGAATTGAGAGTTCATTAAGAATAATCATCCCAGGAGGAAACTGGAATCGATGTGAGAGGGCTTGGCATTTTGGAACGGCGAAAGAAAGGCAGGAGTTAGAGGACCAGAGGGGTAAGCAACTCAGATCTGACTGAATGTTAGCAAGAGTGGAAACAAAGCCACTGGCCTTAAACGCGTAGGTTATCTTAATTTAATCAGCGAACAGAAAAAGGGACCCATGGGTGATCGAATCAGTGACATTGATAATGCATAGTAAGAAAAGTAGGGGGCCAAGCACGCTACCCTGAATAACTCCACTGGTGATGGGAAGAGGTGATGACGAGAGATCCCTTATCTTGGTGACCTGGGTTCGCCCAGTGAGGTAAGAAAGAAACCATCCCATTGGCAGGCCACCAATCCCCGTAGATCGTGATCTGTTGAGTAGTGCATCGTGGGGGACTTGGTCAAACGCCTTGCGAAAATCACGGATTCACGGATTCACGGATTGATACACAGGATCGAAGCTTTTGCCCAAGTTTCCCGGGTCGGTTGTGTTCTTGTCGTTCTGCGGTTGTCGCTCACCTGAAAGGCACAA